>JAFIRS010004408.1:0-88022 GCA_018342105.1 Gonioctena quinquepunctata
AACAAGGCAAAATCGAAACTGGAAGAATTCGAAACATCGAGAATGCTGTATCGGAGATAAATAGACAGCCCTCAAGAGGGAGTAAACAGTCTGAACGAGCCCATACCATCGAGCTATACAGTGGCGTAGTAATATAAATTAAGTTGTAGATTCAGTGTGAAATAAATTATTTAAACCAAGTTAAGTTTATTTACGTTACAATATCATCCTCCGGTGGCTTGAGGGTGCGAACTTGGTCATGGTTTCCAGCGTAAGGGGCCAACCTGTTGAAATGGACGACCCTTGGTTTCCCTCGGGGTGGCTTATGGATTCGGTACACAAGGTCGTTTATCCTTTTCACGATTTTATACGGGCCTTCCCACGAGTTCCGCAACTTTGGTGATAGTCCACGACGACGTTTGGGGTTGTACAGCCAAACCAGGTCATCAACCTTAAATCCTCCAGCGTCGGCCTTGATGTCATAGGTTTTCCCATTTTATCGCTGGCACTCTGGATGTTCAACCGCCCTGTTCGTGGATGTCGTCCATTCTCTGCCGAAGTTTGCTGACGTAATCCTCTCCCGCAGTGTCTTGTCCTGGCGGTATCCCAAACTTCAGGTCACAAGGCAGTCGCAGTTCTCGGCCCATTATAATACTAGCAGGAGTTTGACCGGTTGACTCGTGTACTGCGGATCGATAGGCCATCAGGAACAAATGAAGATACTGGTCCCAGTCTCTTTGATGGTCAGAGACAACCTTGGACAAGTGGCGGTTGATCGTCCTGTTCATCCGTTCCACCATTCCATCGGACTGCGGATGTAGGGCCGTGGTTCTTGTCTTGCGGATGTTCAGCAGTAGACATATTTCTTGGAAAAGGTTGATTCGAAATTTCTGCCTGATCCGGAGTGCAGCTCCATTGGAATACCGAATCGACATATCCACTCTTTCACCAAGACGTCGGCGACGGTAATGGCTTCCTGGTTGGGCAGGGCATAGGCTTCCGCCCACTCACTGAAGTAGTCCATTGCCACAAGGATGTATTTATTCCCGTGGTCGGATACGGGAAGCGGACCGGCGATGTCAATGGCGATTCTCTCGAACGGGCTGCCTACGTTGTACTGACGCATCGGAGCCTTGGGTCGTATTCGAGGTCCATTGCTATCAGCGCATACAGCGCACTTCCTGCACCAGTCCTGGACGTCAGCTTAACAATTGGCCCAGTAAAACCGTTGCCTCACTTTCTGCAGGGTCTTCGTCACTCCCAGATGTCCTCCGGCGACTCCATCATGGATTTCCCGCAGCACTTCCTCTTCTGTTCCTGGAACAATTATTTGGCGTCTGTCTTCCCCACCAATATCGGCCTCCAAACACGTTTCAGGATCCCATTGTCCAGAATAAGAGAGTTCCATTGTGCCCAATAGGACTTAACAGCCGGCGAGTAACCTGCGACTTCCGGCCATGATGGTCTTCGATTGCCCTTCTTCCAGCGGACGACTAAGCCAAGGTCGGGGTCTCTCTCTTGGTCTTTCTGGATCTTGCTGTCATTCCAGTTGTCATCCATTGCCGCGGTTGAATCTTCTTCCACACACGTACTTGTAGAAAAGGCATCTGCATTCTTATGGCTAGCTCCGGCTCGATGTTCGATCTCGAAATCAAAGGATTTTGAACTGTAAGAGCCATTTGAGAGCTGCATGGTCAGTTCTCAACAGGAATCTTCTTCCATACACGTACTTGTAGAAGTGTTCCACTCCCTTTACAACAGCTAACAGCTCTCGCCTGGTGACACAGTAATTGCGCTCTGGTTTGCTAAGCGTCTTGCTGAAATAACCAATGACCTTCTCCTGTCCCTCCTGGATCTGAGATAGGACAGCTCCAAGTCCCACGTTGCTGGCGTCCGTATCCAAAATGAATTTCCCTTTGGGTAGGGGATAGCTCAGTATAGGTGCGTTGATCAAAGCTCCTTTCAGCTTCCTGAATGAGTCTTGACATTCTTCGGACCACTGGAAATTTGTTTGGCCTTCCGTGAGCTTGGTCAGTGGTTTAGCGATGTTGGCGAATCCCAGCACATATCGGCGATAGTATGTGCATAAACCAAGGAAACTTCGAAGTTGGTGATTGTCTTTGGGATGGGCCAATCCTTAACAGCTTTGATCTTCTGGTCGTCCACTGCTACTCCTTCCCCAGAGACAACGTGGCCGAGGTATCGTACTTCTTTTTGGAACAGATGGCATTTCTTAGGGCTCAGCTTCAATCCGGAGTTCCTCAGTCGCAGGAATACTTCCTCCAAGTTTTTCACGTGGTCCTCAAACGATCTGCCGACCACAATTATGTCGTCGAGATACACTAGACACGTGTTCCATGAGAGTCCCTTCAGTACTGTTTCCATCAATCTTTCGAATGTGGCGGGAGCATTACAGAGCCCGAATGGCATAACGGTGAACTGCCACAATCCTGAGCCGATGGTGAAAGCAGTCTTTTCTCGTCGATCTTCCTGAGCCAGTTCTACTTGCCAGTATCCACTCTTCAGATCAAGGGTCGAGAAAATCGTGGGACCAGCCAACGTGTCTAGGGTGTCATCTATTCTCGGGAGAGGGTAACTGTCCTTCTTCGTGACATTATTAAGTTGGCGATAGTCTACACAAAAGCGTGTCGATCCATCCTTTTTCTTCACCAGTACGACTGGAGAGGACCAGGGACTGTCAGATGGTTCGATAACTCCTTCTTTTCCCATATCGCTGACTATTTTGTCAGCCTCTTCCTTCTTGGCAAGAGGAAGTCTTCTTGCTGATTGCCGGATCGGTCGGGCACCCCCAGTATCAATCTTTGTGCTGGACCACATTAGTTCGACCTCCTTTCCTTGTCCGGTATCGAAGATGTCTTGGTACTTTTGACTAAATCTCTTAGTTTGGGCTGTTGAGCTGGTTTTATGTCTTTGGAAGAGATGGCAACTAATTTTCTAGTTCTGTGGGCAAGTTGTTGGTTGGCTAATCGTACCTCGTACGCCCCGGATCACAGATGAAACTGACGAGCAGTGCCCTAAAATTGTTCCTTTCTTTAAGGTCACTGGAAAGTAATTGACATTCATGACCCTTACCGGTACAAATTTTTCAGCACGTAACAGGGTTTTCCCTAGGGCAATCCCTCGTCCAATTTTCTCATGAAGTTTGGGCTCGAACATCATCACGTCTCCACTGCTCGCACTCCCGTCCAGGCGAGCCTCCAGGATGGTTTCAGCCCTCTCAGGTACGCTTACATCTTCAGCCAACAGCACACGGATCAACTCTTCACTTCTCCCATGAAGTACCAGCTCTTCTCCGTTGACACGTAGGACGCCGTCTTTGAAATCCAATTCAAACCCTCTGGAATTCATGATGTCCATTCCGATGATTGCATCGTCTTCGATGTCCGCTACAAGTGCCTGATGTTTCACTTTAGTGCTGCCCAAAATTATTTCAATCGGTAGCTCGCCATATACAGTAGCTGGCTCCCTGTTGCTGTGCGTAGCTTCCAAGTTGTCGGTTCAATTCGTTCCGGTGTTCTGGCAAAGGAAGGTCCGAGAATTGTCCTAGTCGCACCTGTATCTAGCAGCATGGTGCAAGGCTCGTTATTGATGAGACCGTCTACGAAAACACCTCTGTTCTGTCGTTTCAGGATAGCGACATATGCGTTGTTAACCGGGGCTTGCTGGACACAGGCCGACGATTGCCCTTCTCGTCGACCTTCTTTAGTTTTCCTGCATCGGAGTCGTGTTTGAATGTTGGACATTTGCTACGCACATGTCCAATTTTGCCACAATTCCAGCATCTTATCTGTCTTTTCTCCGACAAAACTTCCTTCATCACTTTTCTTATGGCAGCTTCCAAGTCAGCATGCTCCTGTGAGTCTTCTTCAATACTTCGAACTTTACTTTGGTTTTTGCAGGATTGCTTTGCTGCCTCAAATTCCAAAGCGCGTACCAGTGCGTCTACGAGATGTGTTGGATGAGCTAGTGTCAACGCTTGTCTGGTTTCTTGGTCACGGAGTCCATCCAAGAATGCCTGAACCGCTAATCGCTCCATTACATTCTCCGGTGTGGCTGGATATGCGAGACGAACCAAGCGTGCAATGTCAGCTTCGAATTCTTGTAAGGATTCGCCCGATTTCTGGCAGCGATTTTTCAGTTGGGAGTGGTATACGTGTTCCAAATGGGCGTGGCCATATCGTAATTCTAGATGTTTAATCAGCTGATCATAGTCCTCCTGTTCTTGGGCGGTGAGAGTTTGTAGAATATTTGTCGCTTCTCCACGTAATGCAAGTGTCAGTGCTACAGCTCTTTCCCCTGCATTCCATCCGTTTGCTTTGTCGCCCGCTTCAAACTGCCGGCGGTAATTTGCCCATGGAGTTTTTCCGTCGAACTGAGGCGGCTTCATGGAAAGCTTCCTATTTCTGAAATGACCTTGACATCTTTTATACCCTCTTGAACTTTATCCACGTTCAAACTCAAGTCCAGCATTGCATTTTCGTTAACCATCTCTGTGGAGGACGCACTATTAATTTGTTTTTCCAGCTTACTGATCGTTTCCTTTATTTTGTCCATTTCTGCCTCGATTCCGTCTTTGATTTCATCGCTGATTATTTCCTTCATCTTGTCCATCTCTGCCTCGACCCCATCTTTGATTTTATCTACCTCCGTGTTCATTTGCTCCCTAATTTTATCTATCTCTGTCTCAACGGTTCCCATTCTTTCTTCTAGAAAATTAGCCACACCACACAATTCTTTTTTTTAGGCCTTCTGTGTTTTCCAGGAACTTCTCTTCCAGGCTTTTTGAATTTTCTAGAAGCTTCTCTTCCAGATTTCTAGAATTTTCTTGAAGCTTCTCTTCCAGATTTCTGAAAGCTTCTCTTCCATTCATAGAATTTTCCTGAAGTTTCTCTTCCAGATTTCTAGAATTTTGTTGCAGTTCTTCATTCACGGATTTAGTAGTTTCTTCGAGTTTATTCATTACCAAACTTAAATCACCTCCGGAACTTCGAATAAAAATGTTTCGGGGTCCTCACCTTCTTGTATAAGTCCTTCTGCAAGTCTTTCCTGGAGTACTTGCTTTTTACCTGTTGTTTCCAGTTCCCTTTCCTCCAATTCCTGTTTCAATTCCGCTACCTTCAAATCCGCCAGGCGCACTTTTCTTGAACACATTTTGTCTTTGACGAGGTATCAGTCTGTTTTACACGAAAAGTTATCAGTTTGTTAAAAATTCACTTCGCTAATTCTTTTCCACGGGCCACCAGTCTATTGTCCGTTTCACGCGAAGAGTGTATCAGTTTATATTCCCACGCACAATTGTCCACTTCGCGAAAACCGGGCCACTGTCTATTTTCTGTTTCACGCGAACAGCGTATCAGTTTATATTCCCACGCACAATTGTCCACTTCGCGAAAACCGGGCCACTGTCTATTTTGGGCGTACAGAAAGGTCTATCAATTTATTTTTCTGACTATCCACTCCACGATCACTTGTTTATTTTCAAAATCTCACTTCCGACACCAATTGTAACGTAAATAAACTTAACTTGGTTTAACTAATTTATTTAACACTTAATCTACAACTTAATTTATATTACTACGCCACTGAATAGCTCGATCGTATGGGCTCGTTCAGACTGTTTTGACTCCACTTGAGGGTTGCCTATTTATCTCCGATACAGCATTCTCGATGTTTCGAATTCTGGCATGTTCCAATTGTTTCCAATATTGACCGTTGTTTTCCGTGGCAGAGCGACTGGATGGTTCTCGAATATCTCCGGGGATGATCTCATCGTTGTCGATGGCAACACGTGAGGCGACAGGTCCGGCCTAGGTTCGTTACACTAGGTTAAATTTCACTTTTAGTATCACATAACTGCACATTTCCTGTATATATTTGCTATGAAGCACTAATTAGGTTATTTATCGCAGAATAGGTAGTAGTGAGTTTTTCCTGAATGAACGAAATTATTATTTTGATGAATTCCTGCTTTATTTTCAATGATTGAGCAATAACAGTTGCAATTTTCTGAAATTGACTTCAAGAACGACCAGAGGGCTCCACAGTAGAACCGACTTCTGAGATGCCATAGGCGTACCGATTGAGTTAGCTGAGGTGAAGGAAATAAGGTAAAAGAGTAGATGGAAAGAAGGTAGGATGCATACCCGGAGATATGAAATATTTATAGGGGTATTCATTTGTCAATATATATTAAATTAAATTGAAAGGGCAAATAGCTTAAAAGTTTTTGAAAATAATAAAAAAAATAGTAAAAAACAAAAATATTAGTAAAACAAAAAATATATTTTTTTGTTATGATGTCTGATTGTGGAAAGTAAATAAATAAATAATGAATATAAAATAAGAACGAACCGCAATCAACGCATCATAACAATATATATATATATATATATATATATATATATATATATATATATATATATATATATTGTAATATAATAAAAATGACTGTTGTTAATTTCGCTCCGCGTTGGGCGACATTTGTAATGAAATATTAATGACTGTTGTTGATTTGAACTGGTGGGAAATCCAGCATAGGTATAGTTTCCTGAAATTAAAAAAATAGTATTAGTTAATGTAGATTTAATAACTGTAAATAAAGAAATTGATATCCAAGATTTTCTAACTAGTATAAAATATTGAATATAAATTTAGGAATGTTGTTATGTTATGAAGGACCAGTAATATATTTCAAAGGCGAAAAAAAAACAATTTCTTAAAAAACCACAAAAATAATAAATACTTAATGGTTAGTAGTTCAAGAGATATTGTTTTTACATTTTTTTTGAGATTCTATTTTCTTTATGAAGCCTCTGTATAATATTGATAGGTAGAAATATGCAAATACTATAATGCAATCATTTCCATACATTGTCAAAATGATTACAACCTAGAATTGTTTAAAAATACAACAAAAAAGTCTAGATTAACAAAATCATTCTGAATTGAATGTGATCAACAAAATTATAAGCTTGAAACATACAGTATATGAAAGTGTATCTAACTAAAAATAGCCAATGGGAGAACAACAAACTTCTTGATGACAATAGCCAATCAGAGAACAGTATGGTCAGATGTAAGATTTGAAATTGTGGAAAAATAAGAACTGTGAAATGTCAAAGACAATTATCATAAAAGATTGTATTTAGTTTATAAGAAATGTAGAATATAAAAGTTCATAAGTTTTTTCAAATAACCCCAAATGAGTGATAATGTGACAAGAAAGTGCGCGAGTTTGAAAATTCAAATGAAATGGACCAAACAGAAATGGTATCCAGGGGAAGAAAGAACAAAGCTGAGGGAGATTGAAAAAATTTTAGAAATCGACGCCTCGTACAAATTTTAGGAGCAAATTTTTCAAGATTTTCACGAATACAAGGTAGTTTGTTTATAATAAACTAACCAATTCAACCTCAAGAGAATTTCGACAAAAGTAAATAGGAGAAAACAAGATTACCTTCTATACATTCCACATAAAACTGTTTCCAAGCTGATTTCTGGGATTTGTATGTTTTTTTTTGTAATGGAGAGTTCCTGAGAGCAGTAGATTGAAAAAGGATTTCAATTTCTTGGTGTGTATTGTAACAGCGACAGTTCCAGCTCCAGGTATAAACTTTTTTAGTGGACATCACAAACTGAATAACTTTACAACATAACTGGTCTATCTGAAGAACTCTATTTTATTTTGGGTATTGAACTATAAAACAATTCTTTCAACCCAAAGAAAAAGTTTATCAATTGATCATAGTATAAGTTATCTATCGTAAGCCAGGTTAATATAAGTTTTCCTGAATAAAGGAAATAATTGTTTTTCGATACTTTCTGGTTTATTTTCCACAATGATCTGCATATCTTACTTATTAACTCTGAACTAAAATAGTTTGGGTTAAACATCAAGACAGGGCAGTGGCTCTATTGCCAGGACCGGCTATCTGAGACGAAAGGCGTACCAACTGAGTTTAGTCGTGGTAAGAAAGAGTAATAACAATTGGCAGCAACGTGGCGAGAACAGTGACGTAAGCTAGCAATTATTATTTCATAACAATATACCATACAGAGCTAAAATAAATAGCTATCAATATTTTATATCAATTTGTAGCCCAAAGCGGGATAAATTCACAACAATTGTTTTTTACAATTCATTATTTCATAACAATTTGTCACCCAAAGTGGGGCGAAATTAACAACAGTCATTAATATTACATTACAATATATATATATATATATATATATATATATATATATATATATATAACATGCTCTCCCCTATCCGAACTAAAAAACGATCGAGTGGTTGACGTACCTCTATTTTCGAACCACCCTGTATAAAATGTCAAAATATAATGTCAATGAACTCCGATCGAGATTGAGGGCGTTCATCCAGGCTAAATTAAATCTCCAATTCTCATCAGAGAACTCATACAGGTTGGTTTAAAATTATTCGAATTAGATTTTTCTTTGTTTTGTTGTAGAACACAAAACGAAAAAGTATAATGGATACGAGATCAACGTGGCATTGTACCATCATTGGGGCATCATGGTATTCCCAGAATAAATAGGCGTTTTGTCAATTCTCGGAATTGTTAAAAATTCTGAGCAGAAAGCTTCACTATTCATCTTTAACCCTGTATCTCGAAAACTAGTCGGTCAATTTTTTTGTGCCCATAGAAACTTTTGCCGAGGAAGTTAAAAGCAACATACAACATACCAAAAATTCTGGAAATTTAACCGAAACCCATTTTCCATAAGGATAGTACTATTACAAAATAATTTCATCAGTTATGGGTCAAAACAGAAAGCGAAACTAATTTTGGGATGCGCATCGGATAATTTTTATTGATTATCTTCAGAAAGAAAAAACAATCAACGGCTAGTATAATGCGAACTTATTGTAGGGCACACATGCTTTATCGCGATGGCCAAAATCAACGAGTTAAAGTTAAAATCTACACTGATAGTCAATGAAAATACCGATATCTCCTATTTTTCACGGTTGATAGCATTTTTTTAAATGAAATCTAAAGGATATATTACGAAAAAATCCAAGGTTTTTACAGCAGATCAAGTTCTTACATTTATTAGTGAAGCTTTGGATGAAATTCATCCATTATACAGGGCTTTTCACGATGAGCGTTAATTAGACGTTTCTGGCAAACCAGACAACACACCTGAAAAATTCACAGTATGCATAAATTAATATTTTAGACGATGCGGCGTTGCCGCTTCTACTATAAAGTAGCGGCCACTTTGATTTTTCAAATGGAACACCCTGTATATAATATCATATTATGATTTCTTATCACTTTGTCAACAGCTTCATGTACTATTTCCCTATACACATCTGTTAACATGTACTTTTATAAACGCTGATAATCTTGAACTCTCTGGTACTAAGATGATCAAATTTGAAATGGAGTGGAGTGATACCATCAGGATCTTCACTTCGAGTCATATTTTTATTTGCCTCATACAGGGTCTTTAAAAAATGCAGATACTTTGTTTACATGAAAAAGTTTGTGGAAGTCAATTTTTTCAAATGGAACACCCTGTATATTTCTACATTTTTGAGCCCTACATCCAATTTTAGATTGACTTTGTTCAGATAATCCTATTTCGATTTCGAACCGTTTTCGAGATGAACTGTTTCAAACAGAAACTGACGTGGTTTCCTTGTATTCATCACTTATTTTTGAAATTTAACAGATTCTGTTCGATGTTCCTTCATCAGTCACAGATAATACGATGAATAAATAATTATTAAAATACTCTTCAACCATCAAATGAAACTTCTCTACAAACAATAGTTTTATTAACGCTGACACACGAACTGAAAATAATTTCATGAATTAGTAAGTTAATTCAATTGTCAGTGTATTTCAAAATATGTTCGACCACATCTCCACCTCTACTTAAACAAACATGTAATCTCTTCAAAATATTTTCATGTGTAGCGCTTCTGATTGAGTCTGGAGTTAAACTATTGAAAACAGTTCTAACCCTCTATTTCATATCTTCCATTGTTGTTACTGGGCTGGAGTAAACCATATTTTTAATGGAACCCCACACTAAATAATCTAATGGATTGGCATCTGGGGTTCTAGGAGGCCAACGAAAAGGTCCATTATTACCAATCCATCTGTCTTCGAAGATTTCAGTTAGAGTTTCGCTTACTGAACGAGAATTATGGGGTGGAGCACCATCCATTTGGTACCATACATGTTCTCTTCCTGGCCTATTATTTAAAATCATTTGAATTCCATTTCTCAGTAAATCTTCATATTTTGTTGCATTCAAATCATCATCATAAAACTCGATATAAAAAATTGACCCATTCTTTATGGCACAAAATACTTTAAATTGCCATCTTCCTCGAAAACCCCTTTGGCGAACGACATGGCGATTTTCTGGCGCCCAATAATGACTGTTATGTCTATTGAAAACTCCATTTTTTGTAAACTTGGCCTTATCTGTCCATATGATATTCTCAAGAAAATGTTCATCCTCTTGAGTCTTGACAAGTAACCATTCAAAGAATTCCACTCTACGAGGCAAATCAGTTTCTTTCAGATGTTGGACACAGTAGAATTTATAGGGATGTCATTTGTGCTTATTAAGAATGCGATAAATTGTCACGTAGGGTATACCTATCTCCCTTTCAGCCTCGTGTAGAGAAGCATTTGGAAATGCATGAAAAAATCCCAAAACTGTTATGCCATTGTCATCATCATCGACTTCAGGCTTTCTACGAATGATTTTTAGACGAAAGGTTCCATTCAACCTACAGTTTTTTAGTAGTCGATTTATCACATTATTATTCGGCTTCGGAAGTTGTGGCTATCTTTCATGAAATACTCGGCATTTTCTACTTGCAATTCTATTGCAGTCACCATAAATTATTAATAAATTCAAGAAATCTTCATAACTGTAACCTAATCTTGACATTTTTCTATTATAATTGGTATCACAATCAGTCAAAACCACCAACGAAAGTTTGACGTTTCAAAATTGGATCATTCATTTTTCCAAATTAAAAAATATTAATTTGCAATATTGTACGGTAGAGACACTCAATACCCCAATGCATACAAATTGTAACTTTTTCGAATTGGCTGATTTGAGACTGTTGAAAAACTTAATCGAAGAGAAATATTACGTCATTTTCTGTTTGAAACAGTTTATCTCGAAAACGGTTCGAAATCGAAATAGGATTATCTGAATTAAGTCAATCTAAAATTGGATGTAGAGCTCAAAAATGTGGAAATATACAGGGTGTTCCATTTATAAAAGTACGTTTGGTAAAAAAAAATCGAAATTAATTTATATCTTCTAAACGGTAACAGACAGGTATAGAAAAATAGTACATGAAGTTGTTGACAAAGTGATAAGAAATCATAATATGATATTATATACAGAGTGTTCCATTTGAAAAATCAAAGTAGCCGCTACTTTATAGTAGAAGCGGCAACGCCGCATCGTCTGGTTTGCCAGAAACGTCTAATTGACGCTCATCGTGAAAAGCCCTGTATAAAGTAGTTCTAATAATGGGTGTTTTTGGAGGACTAAGGAGAGATGAACTTCTGAAAAATGACTATAAACTACATAGAAGATAAGGGTAGCTGTTTACTTGTTAAAATACCGAAAACTAAAAGGTAGTTTTGTGGAGGAGGAGAAAGTAGGGGCTGTGAGGCTGGTCAGAAAATATCTATCCTTAGACCCAGTGGAGTAAGGGTTCTCAGATTTTTCCTTACGTACCGAAACGGTCGGTGCACCGTCCAACCTGTTGGCAAAAATACCATAGGAAGTGTGCCTTCAATGATTGCCAAATACTTAAAATTGGATAATGCAAAAGAATATACTGGACATTGTTTGAGAAGAACTTCGACAACTTTTTTAATTGATGCCGGTGCATCGTATGAAACTTTAAAAATGCGCGGAAAATGGAAGAGTGCATCTGTAGCGGAAGGTTACATAGAACAGAACATTTTCTCTAAAAACAAAGTGTCAACAATGATAGTAAATTCGGTTATAGAATCACATGAATTTCCTAGCGGTTCTTTTATGAAAGAACTTCTAAATACTACTGGTCGAGTTTTCTCTTCTAAAATTTCGAAAAAAGATTTCTGGTCACATAATTTTTCTGGAAAATTGCACTTTAATTAGGTAAGATTATGAAAAAAATTGGTTGTTTGACTTAGTTTGTTGTTGTTTATTGAGTTGTTGTTTGTACTTGTATGAATTTTTTTCCAAATAAATAATTTTGTTCTAGCTTTTGCTTCATTTCTCCCCGTACAATGAACGTTATGAGTGTATTTATAGCAACCGTATCCAAGGTAAAATAAACAAATAATATACAAGTGAAAAATAAAGGAATTAAGAGATCACGTGGATTGCGCAAATAAAGTGATGATGGATTCAATGAGCAGAACGAAGATAACGATCTTGTAGCTGTATCCGAAATGTTGAATCTGTTACATGTTATTTAAAGGCCCACAAAACTGATGTGAGTCGGTCAGGTCATGGAGAACAAACACCGTCCCCTGGAAGTTGTCTTCGAAAGTTCCAAACTAGCGAATTTGATTCCTCGAAACAAACAGAACTCAAAATCGACTAACAAATCCAATTTTTTTTTTTTTTTATACGCTCCCCAAAACGGCAATTTTGGGAATTGAAAAAAATCCGTAAAATGCTACTTTTACGGACTTGTCCGTAAAGTGTCGTCATGGCAAAACTTTACGAACTGAATTTTATTCATTAATAAAAGATAACCGAACATTAACGGGTGTTTATAAATACTATAGAAACTGTGAACCGATAACATTTTGCCGCAGAAAAGCTAAACACTTTGATTTTTTCAGAATAAAATTGCAATGGTTATTGTTGCGGTAGGTACAAACATGATGACTTTTACACTTTCTTTCTTCGAACAATTGCAAACAAAATAATAAATTCTAATTCAAACAAGATATAATCCACTTACAAGAATATACGAATAATGGTTTAGTTTGAGTTCAAATCAAGTTTCGATTTTCGCAATAAACCTACATACATTTATTAGATGTTAACAATTTATATTTAATTTATTCCAGATGTCACTTACTATTCAGGATTACCACGAAGTTCGAAGAAAGAGTCATCATGTTTGTACCTACCGCAACAATAACCATTGACAATTTTATTCTGAAAAGATCAAAATTTCCAGCTTTTCTGCGTCAAAATGTTATTGGTTCACAGTTTCTATAGTATTTATGAACACCCGTTAATGTTCAATTATGTTTTATGAATGAATAAAATTCAGTTCGTAAAATGTTGCCATGACGACACTTTACGGATAACCGTAAAAGTAGCATTTTACGGATTTTCTTTAATTCCCAAAGTTGCCGTTTTCGGGAGCGTATACAAAAAATATATTTGCGTATTGATAGCAGAAATAAAATCATAAGTCCTACATGAAACATTCTTCGGAAAGCTTATCCAAAAAATATTGTATGCAACACGTACGCAAATGGCTTTCGCGACCTTGTTACATAAACTACTATTTTACGCTTGTATTTAGTTCGTTTGTTAGTTTGGCCGACTTCTAGTCATCCGTTTAGTTTGAAATTTGGCAGGTTTTCATAATTCCGGTGACAATGCATTATGGAATTTTTGTTAGAGAAAAAACCAGAATGGCGGCTTCAAGATGGCGGACGATATTTGTAATTATGGTCCGATTTGATTCAAAATTGGTATGTGGGGGTTTTCGGGGTCGAAGATCATGAATTTTTTGTCAAAATTCATACATTCAAGATGGCGGCGCCAAGATGGCGGACGAGTTTTGTGATAATGGTCCAATTCGATTCAAAATTGGTATGTGGGGGTTTTTGGGGTCGGAGATTATGAACTTAAATTCAAAATACATGAATTCATGATGGCGGACGAATCTTGTGATTATGGTCCAATTCGTTTCAAAATTGGTATGCGGGGGTTTTTGGGGTCGGAGATTATGAATCCATAAATTCAAGATAGCGACTTCACGATGCCGGACAAGTTTTGTGATAATGGTCAGATTCTATTCAAAATTGGTGTGTGGGAGTTTTTGAGGTCGCAGCTAAAAACTTACATGGAAGAGACCTTGTAATAACGATGCTCTATTAGAAATGTACAGATTGAGGCGAACTAACTAAAAAGCAAAAAATAAAATAACTAATAAAAACACTTTTTAAAGACAAGATTTCATTTAAGCCGTGTACTAAAATACTTTTGAGCCAATCAAATGCCCGAAATTTCAAACAGAGAACCAATCAGATCAGTTTTATAGTGATAAAACGTCTTCTCGCTGTTTTATGCTGATAAAACCAAGTAAAAATGCAGATTAGCAACAATCTGCAGATTTTTTTTTTTTTTTAATAAACAAGCCTTCTTAATTAAAAAAAACCAAAAAACTCGGCGGTTAGTCGAATTTTTGAATCCATTATATTCACGACAGTAAAAATCACGATTCCTATTTTTACCCACGAAAAGCATAATAATCTTCAGATTTACAATGTTATTAGTCTCAAAAAATTCTTGGCAGTCACGTATTCTGCAGAAGTAACTCAATTTTAAAATGTTCCTTCTTGATTTAATGTATGTGAAGTTTTTACTAATTTAGTAGCGATAGTGATATTCAGTTGATAAGAACATATCACTTTTTGATCTGTGTCAGTTGCCTGGGAAGAGGATGTTTATAATCTATGTTTTGACTTCCGATTCTTGTTTAGGAAGAAATAAAATAACTAATAAAAAACCTTTTTTAAAACTAGCTTATATTTAAGTCGTGTACTAAAACGTATAGAATAAATTTAAGTCATCGCTGACAATGATTCAAACATTTTATGTTGAATCATTTGGATTCAAAAAGCTTGTCGCGCGAATTGTAATAAAATCAATACTTCGACAAGTTCTTACTTACCAATCAATCACTGCCCAATCAAATTAATTGGTTTAGTTCATCCATTATCAATTGCAGAAGCATAAAAAACAAGTTTCCCAGTCTTGCGGCGGAATCCTTCGAGCAGCAGAGGCGGAGGTAACCAATTTTATTTAGACATTTAAATATTTTAACAATACGTTAAAATAAAAAAATATGCCATAAACGAGGAAGTATGTATTAATAAGCAATTGGATCATCATTATTCCATTTTCCCATGGTCGAAAAAAAGCGATATTTTCCATTAAAACACAACACAACTAAAGAATATTTTGGAACCCATTTCGATCCCAGACCAGAGACTCTACTGGCTTTCATTTACTCAGACCTCCTGAAACTGGTGATTTAGTAGTCTCAACGTATAAACACACCTACAAGGATTATCATTGGCTTGCGGACACTCAAACAGCTGTCACTCAAACCCACGTTGACTGTCGGCTCTCGTGATCTTCGGTTCGCCGACGGAGAATGTGTACGAGTAGTACACTTTATTTTTCGTTCCGTTTCTTCGCAAATACGCTCGTGTTAGCGAAGTGAATTTTTGATTTGCTCCCTATAGAAACAGCTTCTGCAATTGAAAATGGTTGAACTACACCTACTTATGTACACTTCGCGGGACAAGCTTTTTGAAACCAAATAATTCACGAAAGACTTTTCGATTTGAAACGCGAAAACATTTTTTGAAGGGGGGCACTTGCCCAATCGATTCTAGAAAATTTCTTCGTTATAGAAAGTCGGCGACTCAAAAAATGTCCCCGAAAAGCGCAGCAAAAAAAAATTTTCAGACCCCCCCTTCGATAAAACTTCAATGGACTTTTTTTAGTACTCTTTTTGAACTTTTTTTTGGGGTATAATCGATAGGGTCAACTAGGAGAAGGAGTTTTTTTTTGCATTCAGACCCTCAAATGGTCCCCCGTCCTTCTTTAAAAAGTCCCCTGACACAATCCGCATTTCTCTACGACCCCCCCTTTGGGCTGTGCACTTCCCCGTGGACTATTTTGAATAACGAGAGTAGTCATGATTATATCTGTCAAACTATATGGTCAATCATTTTGATTTTTTCTCACAATATCTGTGATATACTGCTCTAGCTCCTCCTTCTTAATTTTAGTACTAACGGTAGAATTAATAATGTGCAGTTTGTCTATGCATGGCCCATATGTTACGTGTTAATTGAGTCAACTTCAATTATATATATATCTCGGGTTCGGGATGGTGAAACTTGTTAAAATTTCATAGAGGTGTTGTTCACATGTTAAACAATACGTATGCCAAAATTTAATAATTTCCTAATCCAACTGTCTCGTGGCGGTACTACCTTAAACTTATTTTATACGTTTTAGGACACGGCTTAAATGAAAGCTTGTCTTTAAAAATGTTTTTTATTAATTATGTTATTTTCTGCTTTTTAGTTAGTTCGCCTTAATCTGTTGATTTCTAATAGAGCATCGTTATTACAAGGTCTCTTCCCTGTAAGTTTTGAACTGAAAGAAATCATGGTCTTCGACTCCAAAAACTCCCACACACCAATTTTGAATAGAATCTGACCGTAATCACAAAAGTCGTCCGCCATCCTGAAGTCGCCATCTATAGATTTTGACAAAAACTTCATAATTTGCGAACCTGAAAACCCTCACATATCAATTTTGAATTAAATATGACCATAATCAGAAAACTCGTCTTCCACCTTGGCCTGTGTTATTTTTTACTTTTTAAAATATTCGCATTTGATTATTTAATAATATGTACGTGATAACTTAATAAAAAAAAATATGATTTTCAAATTTTTCATTTAAAATTTTCCCTATTTTTTCATATTTAATCGATGTCTTATTGGAAGAGAATCGTTGGTGATATTGTTTTCGTTGGCCTGTGTTATCTTTTACTTTTAAGCGCATTTGAATAAAAGCTTGTCTTTAAAATTTTTTTTTTATTAATTATTTTATTTTGTGCGTTTTAGTGAGTACGCCTTAATCTATGCATTTTTGTTAATGCATCGTCATTATGAAGCCTTCTTCCTGTAAGTTCTGAGCTATCTAGTTCTTCAATGAGGGGACCATCTAAAGATTAACTCGTCCGCCATCCTGGAGCTACCATCTTCAATTTATGAATTCTGCCAAAAAATCAATAATCTTCGACTAAATTCATTATCTCCCAAAAACCCCGACATTAAATTTTGAATAGAAACGGTCCGTTATCACAGAGATCGTCCTCTATGTTGGAGCCGCCATTTTGATTTTATGAATTTTTACACAAAATTCATAATACTCGACCACGAAAAACCCCACATACCAATTTTGAATCGAATCGGACAATAATTACAAAACTTGTCCACCATCTTGGAGCCGCCATCTTGAATTTATGAATTTTGAAAATAAATTCATAATCTCTGACCCCGAAAACCTCCACATACCAATTTCGAATAGAATCATACCATAATCACAGAGATCGTCCTCCATTTTGGAGCCGCCATTTTGATTATATGAATTTGAAAAAAATCTCATAATCTTCGACCCGAAAACCCTCATATACCAATTTTATCTCGAATCGGACCATAAACACAAATCTCGTCCACCATCTCTAACAAAAATTCCATAATGCACCGTCACGAGAACTATGAACACCTGCCAAATTTCACGTAAATCGGGCAACTATAAGTGGGTCACATTTAACTTGCAAGATTTGATTACAGACAGACACCGGGACAGGTGAAACTAAATAAAAGCTTGTAAAATTAATTTCGATTCTTAATAAGCGCAAAACGTGAGAAGATTGGGCCGATTTTCCAATTTTTTTTTTAATGTTCCTAATATCCCGAGAATGGTTGTGCGATAAATATTCCCGGAAATTGGATAAAATTTTTACTTCCAGATTTTTTTTTAAGCTAGAGTCCTTTCAAAATATCTATCAGATGTAGTTCATTGTCCAGCGTGGCTTTAGCCGGGAAAGTAGTTGTTTTCTGTTAGATACTCACAAGAATAACTTCATTTTTATCGTGGATTTTTCAATTCACAGAAAAATATTTCTATTCATTATTCAATTGAGAATGTTTCCCTTGTAATTGGAAACTGAATTTTTGAATAACGGTTGTTTTTATAGTATTATGAGTATCAATAATGTGAACTACACTTATATTTTAAAATTTACTTATATTTTTACTTCTACCCTTGTGAAATTGTTATATTTTTATGTAAATGTAGTTTGATTATGAATTATTTGTTATTTGACGTATCCTATATCATATTATGATCATGAAGGATTTAATAATTCTATCTATCCATCTATTTATGATTGTCATGATGAAATCAATCGAAATAAGACAAACAGAAAACACGAAAAAAGGAACAAGATTAAACCAATCAAAATGGGAGATATACAAAAAACCCGAAAACAACAAAAAAAGAACAAGATGAACTCAATCGAAATGGAATATAAACCCAAAACCAGAAGTAACAAAAAAAAAAGGAAAAAGACCGTAGCGAGCGCATTGCATAATCCACACCTGTAGACTGGGTCGTATGAAAAAAGGAGTGACCCATGAGTCATAAATACGGATACAAATTGTTGTGACATTGAAATTTTCGATACGATAAATGATGTAAGTATAGAGTAATACAGTAAATCATTTAATTGTTCGATAAATCACTTTCACTAGATGCTGAAAAAACTGATGTATTAATTGCATCGGGTATACACCCAATCATAGATGATAAGTAAAATGTTATGAGCTCAAAAAAGTTTTCGTGAAGCTAGAAATTCACTTATGGGTCACCGAATTGAATAATGTTTATGAAGTTCCGTGCCAAAATACTCAAAGAGAATGGAAAGACAAGAGAAGGATAATTAGTCGCCTCATACAGGGTGTTCTCAGAAGGGGGGCATCTTTTTTAGAACCAAAAATCACCCATTTGAGAGTCGAAAAATAACGAATGCACAAAACTTACCGATGAATATAATATACAGGGTGTCCCAAACTCGATTGCCTATTAGACGTTTCTGGAGAACAAGACACAGGATAATTTGAAAATTTGGTTTATTATCTAATTAGTTCTGCTCTATCGATCTAAAATATTTTCAATGCTGCGGCGTTGCCGCTTATATTAAAAAGTAGCAACAACTTTGATATTTTAAATGAGACACCCTGTATATTATTTCTTTTTTTTCTTTGCTATTGCTTTATGATCATTTTTGTATATTGTTACCCTATACCTATCTCAAGCGGTTTTCGAGAAATTCATTGATTTCCTTATTTTTTGTGGAAAAAAAACATACATAGCTTCAATTAAATGTTTATTACTGCGGTATTTGGACTCGTACAAAGCTGAAATTTCGGGTGTAGTTTGCCAATGTTCTGTGTATTAGTTATGTCTAGGGGAATTCATTCCCCATTATACAGGGTAGTTCAAAATTTGTGATTTTTCCGATAGATACAAAAATGGTGAAAAGTACAGTTTTTTTTAATCAAATGATGTATGTATCATGTTCCTATACCTAAGTAGTCTGGTTTCCGAAACAAAAGCAAGTTTCTATAAAAAAATTAATTATCTGCATTTGAAAATGTATTATTATCCATTTTGACAGAGACCCATGAAAATCACTGCTTGTCAAACTGAAAGATTGTCTTGCTCTTTTCTGGTCACGACACACTGCCATTTTCATTTCCGAGTATTATAAATCGAAATAGGTAATATTACCCAATTGAAATGATCTGTTTAAAAAATCAAATCAATCTGGAATGATTCGATTCGAAATGTTCATACTTTTGGGAATACAGCTGAAACTTGAGTTTTTTTCTAACTCTCAGATGATGCAATTAAGTTTTAGCAAAAATTAATTAAAAACATATCTCAGGGAAATTTGGAAATAGGTTTGAGTCATACTCGAAAAAACGTCCATTAGTATTTATTTTTCAGATCATCCTGTATCATTCCAGTTTCAGATTCTACTCCCTAATCTAACTTTTATTACATCGCCTCAAATTGTTTCGTCCATCTATTGCATGTCGCGTGACGGTAGGCCGCGGAGTAGGGGTAAAGTGAAAGGCGCTCGACATCGACAGAGCAGCCGAGGCCAATATGGCGGCGCCTATGGTTCGCATCAGCTGACCGTGTAGTGTATAGACTATTACTCATTTGTGCCAGTGCTCCACGCTATTTGTTTGTTTTTATCAGTGTTTAATGTAAATGTTGCTATTTTTTTGCTTTTGATATTTTATGTCAACTTGATGAGAACAGAAATATACCCACCCACCCACCACGAGATATGGTACTACGATCGATGCGGTTTTTGCTAGATACATTGAAAAAATTGAATGTAAGTCATTGTTCACTTATTTTAGTTACCATAAAATATTGGTTACATTTATAAACTGTGAAACTCATGATGAAGATGAAATTGATAATAGAATGATTGAAAATAATTGAAAAATAGTTCAAAATCACTCAACGATTATAATACATATTGTTTTCAGTTTTTAATATATGTATATCATCTAAATAATTGTATATATTATGTATGTCGTACTCTGAAACACAGAGTTAAATTAAAATATTAGTTGGAGACCTAGTTATCATTTCCCATAATCCTTCCCATTTTCCAAGTATAAAATTAAGATTGATGATGCGATTTTAATACCCTAAATCGAATATTTTTCCAAACATTTTTAGTTAAATGTCTACAATGCGAAAAAAAGTTTCACTTATACCGTGGTTTCATAAAACCACACACTTGTTTTTATTTTACAAAACAACGGCTGGACTGATTTGGCTAATTGTTTTTTTTTCGAGTATGACTCTATTTCCAAATTTTTTCCGAGATATGTTTTCCATTAATCTACGTCAGAACTGAATTGCATCTGAGAGTTAGAGAAAAAAATCAAGTTCCAGCTGTATCTTAAAAAATGCTATGAAATCTCAGGGTTTTTTCTGGTAGAGAAAACTGCGGGTTCTGCCGCACTTTGGGACTCAATAAACTGTAGAAATAGGTATATGACATGTTCAGTAAAAATTATTTGTATTTGTCAGTAGAATCCAAGAACATAATGAAATATTGGGTGTTCCATCTGAACAAGTACATGTGGTAACACTGCAACCTTGAAAATATTTTTAAGCGCTAGATCGCAGTCTTTTATCGTAGGATACAAAATTTCGAGTATTTATATCTCAGATGTCCAGAACCGTCCAATAGGCCATCGAGTTTGGAAAACCCTGTATATTAATCATTCTTTGTACAATCAGTTCGTCATCGTATCATTCATACACTTCAACACTACAGAACCTTCTGCATGTTCTAGCTATAATTTGATCACATTGACCATGAAGATAAACAATTTCTTCCAAACTTCGTTTGAATAGTTATTGCCTTCCATTTTGATTCTTTTCTGATAACATTTTTGGTAATGAACGCGCAAACGTTTTATTATTGGTGCACTAATTGTGTCGAATTTCCATAATGACGTATCCACATTTATTACAAAATATGTCAAAATGATACGATTTTTATAGAAACTTGCTTTTATTTCGGAAATCAGACTATATAGGTATAGGAACATGATACACCATTTGGAAGGAACTTTAATTGTCTTTCAAGATATTCGATAATATACAGAGTGTTCAATTAAAAAAAATGTACTTTTCCATTTTTGTATCTATCGGAAAAATCACAAATTTTGAACGATCCTGTAAAATGGCGAACGAATTCCCTTAGACATAACTAATGCACAGAACATTGGTAACCACACCCAATATTTCAGCTTTATACGAGTCCATAACCGCAGAAATAAACATTTAATTGAAGCTTTGTTCTGCACAAAAAATAAGGAAATCAATGAATTTCTCGAAAACCGCTTGAGATAGGTATAGGGAAGTATTATACGAAAATGATCGTGAGGCAATATCAAAGCAAAAAATGCAATAATATACAGGGTGTCTCATTTGAAATATCAAATGTCCCGTTCTCCAGAAACGTCTAATAGGACATCTGTATTTGTCCAGAAACAATAATAAAGTACATACACACTCAAAAGCTGATTGAACTACTTGCGTTTAGGTTTGCTTTTAATAGATTGTTCTTTTTTTATTTTGTAAAACATTGGTTTAAAGTTCGTACTGTTTCTCTTATAGACTATTTATATTATGAATGAGGATAAGCAGACTAGGATTTTGCAATCCGATCGAGGATAAATTTTTCAGGATGTCCTTTTGTTGTATGATCAACTATGGAAGTCAATGACAACGTAACAACCTGAGTTTTCCAGAATTCCTGATGAAAATATTTTCATTGTCTAGAAAATAACGACCAAAACCAAACTCAAATGTGCTTGTAGTTTATAGCAAGTACTTTTTTAATGCTGAGTTTGTTAACAAATAGCTGAATACTAATTGAGAGAAATCTCTTTTCATAGGAAAACCTGTGAAAGTTAGGTATCCTCAGTGAATCCCGATTTTATTATCGTGCTACTAGCTAACCCGACAGACGTTGTCCTGTCCAAATTTCTATATTGCCTAATTGTTTTTTCCTGAAAACGCTCGTCCGCGTAGAATTTCGTTTTTCCTATGTTTTATTTTTTATTTTGTTCCATCTAGGTTATGTCATTGACTCTGCCCGCTTCCCGTTATCCCGTTTTCCCTTCAACTCGTTTTGCTGTTATCCCGTTATCACGTTTTCCCGATATTCCGTTTTTCCAAAATCCCATTTTTCAGATATACCATTTTTCCGTTATCATGTTTATCCGTTATCCCGTTATCGCTTTCTCCCGTTATCCCATTGTCCCGTTATCCCATTGCCCCGTTACCCCATTGTCTCGTTATCCCATTGTCCCGTTATCCCATACCGTTTTCCTGTTATCCCTGTAGAAGTAGTAGGTGGTTAGACCATAATTTTAGTTTTTTATAAAAATTATCAGAAAATATATAATTAAGTTCGTTATACAGTGTCCGTCATAAAGTTGGCTACTTATAGGAAAAAAATGTGTTATTGAAATTTCTGAAAACTCCAACGTCGGTTCGTTTCTGCATGTCTGACAACTAAAAAATCCGTTGCGACTTATATCACGTGACCTTGGAGTTGGCGGGAATTTAAAAAAAAAGTTGCCTGTGGTGCCGGAAAATGGGTCAAATTGACAAGATATCGAAAAAATGTATTGAAAAAATATGTTTGGAATCTAACGAGGACCACATGTACCAATTTTGAACCATATTGAATTAAAATCAAAAATACAATTGTATTCCTCTACCCTTACCAAGAAACATTGTACATTCTTGTTTTATCTGGAAACAGCTTTAATAACCTAAATCACATAAGTTTGGGTCAAAACTAATCAAATATTTGTAGAATAGACATTTTGCGGGAGATTAATTATGAAAATAGTTTACGTCTCGGACACACTCGGCTCACCCACGACCACGTCCTAAATAACAAACATGAACCCATCGGCGAAACGTGTAACGAAAAGTTATCAATCAAACATATCCTGGTAGAATGTCCACTCTTCACTCCACAGAGAAATGATAACAAGATACAGGAAACTTTGGAAACAATCCTACGTCCAAATTTTATACTCCAGAATGTTACAACGTTCCTTAACATCATAGACATTAGAAACAAACTGTAAAAATGTATATAATAATGTTCGCTAATAACTGAAATGGTTGATGCGATTTTTTTCTCAATAAAAATAAAATAAAATAAAGATAATAGTTATATGCTATCGTTCCATCAACACACTATTAAGAAGTCAGTAGCTTAATAGCTTGATATGCAAATTTTGGAGCCTTGAAAATGTTTACCTTTTTTTTGGTGGTTTTTTACTATTAACCGGATTCCTGCTCGAGATGGAATTTGGATGTTTGGCGCCAGAAAAAATTAATACTTTAAACAATTATTTTTATTTTTTGATTTTTTGATTTTTGGTCGGACAATGTACTGGATAATTTTCCGCATGTCGTGGAAAATCACGCTGTATATAATATATTTATTCTTTTATTACAAGCTTTTATTTAACTTGCTTCGTTCGTATGTCATTCTTTCCGGTTCAAAATTTGTAATCCATTTTTGGAGCACTTGCCGACATCCGATTGAGCTGAAATTTGGTAGGTGCTCATTATTCCGGTGAAAATGCATTATGGAATTTTTGTAAGAGAAAAAAACAAAATTACTACTCCATGATGATGGACGAGTTTTGTGATTATGGTACGATTCGAGTCAAAATTGGTATGTGGGGGTTTTCGGGATCGAAGATTATGAATTTTTCTTCAAAATTCATGAAATTAAAATGGCGGCTCCAAGATGGCTGATGCTCTCTGTGTTTATGGTCCGATTCCATTCAAAATGGCGGTCGAGTTTTGTAATTATGGCCCGATTCGATTCAAAATTGGTATGTCGGGGTTTTTGGGGTTGGAGATTATGAATTTAGTCGAAGATTATTGATTTTCAGTTAAAATTCATAAATTGAAGATGCCAACTCCAATATGGCGGATGAGTTAATCTTTAGATGGTATCCTCATTGAAGGACTAGATAGTTCAGAAATTACAGGAAAAACGATGCTTTAACAAAAATGCATTGTAACGAATCATTTTTCAGAGTTCCGTTACTGAGAACGGCTAAAGAAAATTTAACATAACTTTGGTATGTCCCTGCCTATTTGGAGTTTCTATTGGTTCCGGTCTGGCAAAATATTTCATTCCCATGTTAGAAAAGTAATGTACATACCCAGAGCCACTGGAATTGACGTCAACATCATGCATAAAATATAACGGAGTTTTTCTATATCTTATAAAAAGGGTGAAAAGCTCCGGTAATGGTTTTTGTAAAAGACGGGAAAGAAACCAAAATCGCGATAGGAAAAAGCATTTTTTGTAACAGGCACGAAATCATCCTTCAGATTGCTGGTCCAGTTTAGATTTATCGCTACTCTAAAAGGAACAAAGAACGCGCCTTTCTTAATGGGCTTTTTCGTCTATTTTTGACATAAATTTGATACCTATGAAAGGAACGATGAAACTAGCATCGGGGCTTGTTCCTGTTGTGCTTCTGTAAGGCTGGTTCCAGTAACTTGATAGCGAAAATAGTGGGAAAAGAGTATTGAAGAGTAGAGTGATCCAGAAGCATTGAGGTATCCGTAAGTGGAAATTATGAATAAGTTGTATTTGAGCTTGGTTTCTCCGTGTGCTGAAGCACCCGAAGTTTATTATTTCTGCATTTATTATTATTTCATTTGGCTCAATTATTTGCCAGGAATTTAAATATTATTTCTTGCATTATTATTATTTTTTGTATTCAATTATCGGTCGTGGCATTTAAATCTTAGTTCTGCAATAGTATTCCTTCATTGATTCAATTAGTTACCGGAGAATTAAAATATATTTTCCGCATTATTATTATTTCCCTTATTCGAGCATTTGCCGTAAAGTTTAATTTTGTTCAGAAGATTGGTTTATGTTATTTTCAAGTGGTACAATCGAAATTTTCTTGAAATCGATTGATTGTTTAATTGAGGGTAATATTGAAACTTTAGTCAATTGTTGGTTGGATCAAGGGTAAATATATATGATTTAGTTGCCAAGTTGAATAATATAAAGTGGATGAGTTTATTTCGATTTCTCTCTGAAACAAATATTGTTGTCCCCTCGGAAAGAAATTCTCAATTAAGCTCTTGCAGGTGTTTTTGTCGAGGGAAATCTTTCACACATAGTTCGCAGATTTGGCCGCTATCATAATTGTTGAGTTATGTTTTCAGTTGTTTGAGTCCATGGAAAATGCCCAATGAACACAACTGACGCGAAAGTTTACATCACTTCAATTAGTGAATTTCAGTTTTCCATTTTCTTGAGTTCAGGGAAAACGCCGAATTCAAGCCACTGACGTATAATAAAATTACATAACAACAATTGTTTTCCCCCCGCTGTTCGGATTCAGGAACTAACCAAATCTGAACAACGGCCGCGATTAGTTTTCGAATGCTCTGAAAATATTCATATAATATATGAGATTTTCCTACATACTCTTCAGTATTTTATTGACTTATCATGTCCTACAGTTGTGAAAAAATGTAACAGAAACTCAAATACACACCAGTGGTTGAACAAAGATATTATTTCTATGAGTAGAGAATTGAAAGAATTATTCTGGGTGATGAGGAACTCAAATGATAGCCATGTAACTGAAATCTACAAGGAATCTAAAAAAGTCTATCTACGAACAATTCAAAATACAAAAAGCGCATTATACAAAAAAAAAATTAAGAAACAGGTCATCACCAGAAAAAAAAAATGGAATATAGTCAGAGAAAAAATAGGAAATTCAAGATTTACATCAAATATTCAAATAAAAGTAGAAAATGAAATAGTTGAGAACAAGAAAGTCATTGCAAACGCTTTCGGTGCCTTTTCTCAAACAATGCAAAAAATTCCATAGAGCAACACTTCGGCTCGAAAGTATTCAACGATTTTACTTCAATGTATAAAACTAATACATTCTATTTTTTCCCTGTTTTGGGCTGTGATGTCCTAGATGCAATAGGTTCACTGAAAAATTATAACTCAGTTGGAATAGACTGTATATCCACCAAAATCATTAAGAGTATCGCTGTGTACATCGCTGAACCTTTAGCTTATATTATAAATCGATCAATAGAGTCAGGAGAATTTCCAAATTACCTAAAAACAGGTTTAGTGACTCCTATTTTTAAAAAGGGTGATACAACTATCATGAGTAATTTCCGACCAATAACAGTACCGACTGTGATAGGTAAAGTTATTGAAAGATGTGTCTATAACAAAATGTATGCATTCTTAACCAGATTTGAAATTATATCAAAGTACCAACATGGTTTTTGTCCAGAAAAGTCGATTGAAAGTGCTTCCTACAACTTTTTTGAATATATTTACAATTCTATAGATAAAGGAAAATATGTTGGAGCACTCTTTTTCGATCTATCGAAAGCATTCGATACCATTGACCTAAACATTATCGAAAGCAAACTCTACTCTTTAGGATTTCGTGGTAATTTTCTGTCGTGGTTAGTCTCATACATGCGCCTTAGAAAAATATCTGTCAAAATTGAAGAGCATAGGTCTGATTTCTATTCTATAGACCTGGGAGTTCCTCAGGGTTCCATCTTGGGTCCACTGATTTTTTTATTATTCATAAACGATCTACCACTTCATATAAGCACACAATGTATAGTTCTCTATGCTGATGATTCAACTTTGGCTGCTGATGCTGACAGTCCCGAGGAACTCCAAGGTAAATTGAATATATTGTCAAAGGAATTCACAACCTGGTGTGAAAAAAAATTCTTTAATTGTGAACTCAGACAAAACAAATTTTCAAGTAAGAGTGATGGATGATGTGATTAATCTCTCTGAAAATATTAAATTTCTCGGAATTTTCGTAGATAGTGATATGAGATGGAAAGCAAATATAAATGCTGTTTGTAAAAAGTTAAATAGTGGTTATTATGCCATTCTACAACTGAAAAATATTTTTGATATAACTCAATTGATCAATATTTATTATGCCATAATCTACTCCCACATCTCCTGTAATATCAACATCTGGGGCAGCTCCAGCAACTCCAACAGAATATTTATTCTGCAGAAAAGAGTCATCAGACTCATTTTCAATCTAAAGATTAGAGATTCGTGTAGAGAATATTTTAAAAGATTCAATATCTTAACATATCCATGTATATATATTTTTAAATGTATAATGTTATTTCTGAAACAGAAACATATGTACGACACTGTTTCCCAACATCATAACTATTCCACTAGAAACGGAGATCTCATCAGGATCCCGACTCATAACACATCATTCTTTAAAACAGTCCGTCATATACAGGAATTACATTTTTCAACAATCTTCCAACTGATCTAAGGAAAATTCAAAACAAAAATATGTTCAAGTCGAAATTGAAGAAATATCTGCAAGAAAACTGTTTCTACAGCATTTCTGAATTTTTTAACTCGAAATAAAATGTTAGTTCTGTCTGTGTATATATGACATTTATATTTTACATTTGATTTGTTTTAAATTCCAGATAAAATGTTAGTTCTATCTGTGTATATGTGACATTTATATTTTGTATTTTGGTATTTAATTATTTGTCTACCTTTTTGTGTTCTTGACGTATCCTATATCATGTATTTGATCTTAAAGGATTCAATAAATTATTATTATTATTATTATATACAATGAATTAAAAAGTTTTTTTGTCTCAGAAAATACGTGCAGAGCAAAAGTTCACGAATTTTACTCATATAGTCATACTCAGATAGAATATTGAATTTTGCGATTCGAGAAGGTGATTTGGTAACCAAGCGTTATTGGCTCCATTGAGAGGATGTAAGTTATTTTATATTACGAAAACACTGTGATGCTTTGTAGTCCGTATCCACGCCCAGTTGTTAACGTTGTTTAAGCTCAGGGAAATCGCCGAACATAAACAATAGTAAAACAAAGTCAAATATATATCTTGATGAAAAGAAAAGTCGTAGCCAAAAGGGCCTATTTTAAGGAACAGAGAAAAAATATTAGAGCCGGGATTATTGCCAACGTGAAGCTTAGGTAATATACGAGTGGAACGTAGTATTCAACTTTGTTTTGTGGTTGACGAGGGGAAGTCGGGAAGGTGAAACAAGTTGCCTACAAACTTGAAAAACCACTTTCTGAGTCAGTCAGTTAAGCGAGTTCAGGAAGAAATCGTTTTTTTGCTATTAATATTATTTTATTTGTTCCCTTAATTGCCGTGAATTTACAGTTCATTTGGTTAGTTATATGCCGTGAATTCAAATATAATTTCGAAAGTAATTTTATGAATAGGATTATATATATATTACCCCTATTTAGAGGTCGCCAGACCGACTTTTAGATTGAAACAAAAATAATTGTATATGAAAATTGTTGTGACAAATCGTATTAAGCACTTGAATAAACAGATGATTTAATACATATTACACACTGTGTTTACATTGAAAAAGAAACATTTTCCATTTCATATAAATGATTGAAGTAACTCAGCAGACGTACCTACTTAATCAAGTTGTAAAAATTTAGACTGCCTTTCTCTCTTGGAGACATAAAAGCAATCGGCGTTCAGTATCCAAAAATTGTACTGAAAGCCTACAGTATTTTGTAAAGATTCGGAAAGTGTCAACATACCAGACCCCTGGACGTTCCGTATCTCCATCTGTAGCTACCCTAGTGCGTGGAGAAAGTAGAGAAAGGAAAATATTTCCTGCATAATATTCTGGGGTCATAAATAACGTGACTTTCTAGGAGATTGAGGGCTATTAAAACAGACCCTAGAAAAATACCTCACAGCTTAGATTGAGGCGTACTCAACCCATTAACGCCTGGAAATAAAATCACTGATTTTTTTGGTAAATTCAGTATATTATGGGAAAATATAGGATGAATAAACTGTAAATACTATTTTTTATAGTAATTTGTTTTTGAGTTAGAGTTTTGAGGGTGTTCCCATACGGTACCGCTACGCGGTTTGTCGAGTAAATTATTTTCTATTCTATAAGCCAGAAATATTCTACAGTTTTGTAAAAACATTTTATTTTTTAGTGTGGAACTCTCTGAAACATTCGATACATAATCCTAAGTCACACTTGCAGCACATTGTGCGACCCCTACTTTTGCAATTTTTGCGACTGTCGCGAATCGTCCCTGTGACACCATAACCATTTTGTTTTTGGACATGAAGAATATTCGGTCCAGTAAAAATATTGTCTAGAAATATATTGTATCGAAATGATTTTTTGATGTTCCTCACATCTTGGAGCATTTGAACAAGGGGGGCTGCACATTTCCCAAAATACAACTGGTAATCATTCTTTGCCCTTGGATTTTTGCCTTGGTATATCTCAAAATTTGCCAAATATCCACCAGGCACCAAATCTAATTGGTTTGCCACGGATGAATTGTTTACATCTGTGGCGTCCGTAATATCGAATCATCGATTCACCATACGACAAGTTTGGCTCAGGTACGAAGTGTTCCGGAAATTTGTTTTTTAAATAATCCGTTAAGGGTCTTAGCTTGTACATTTTGTCCTCTGGATGTACAGCGGTATTATCAGCAAAGTGGATAAAGCTACAAATTTGTAGAAACCGATCTCTTCTCATTGCTTCATATACCAAATCATTTCGCATATCTCTTGAAGACTCCCAATAACTACGTTTTGAAGGAAGTTCGTTGTAACCACTTACTAACAAAATGGCTATGAAAACTCGTCAACTCTTTCACAGAGACCTGTGGGATCAGGACAATTTTGAAAAAGTGCATAATTTGTTGTCTGCTGGGAAATGATCTGCAATAACTCATCACTAAAAAAAAGTTCAAATAGTTCACAATGGGTCATATATTTGTACATATCATAGTTGTCTTTTGGAAAGAAATGCCCAATAAATAATAAGTCTGCGTCGTCACAATATTTTGGATAAGCTGGAACTTTGTGAAGTTTCAATTCAGTCTTGTCAGATTTTTTAGTATTACCAGTGGACATATTTCCTATATTTTCCCAAGTAACCGTTGCTGCTTGTTCCTGCCGAAATTTCATCGTGTAAATCACTGTTCAAATCATCCGCGATTCCACCAACTCTCCTAGAATTCGTGAAACGTATCTCGGCTCCAGCAGTAAGCTGTAGGGAGCTCAGATTATCAGCTAACCCTCCCTCGTCGTCATCAGCGGAGTCCTCATCAGTCAGCACGTGGCTCTCTGGAGGTTCTATAAATACCTCTGTGACTTCCGTATCCGAGTCTGATGCATAAGCAATGTCTAAGGCTTCTTGTAACGTAATTCCACTATAAAAAATGATTATTCTTAAAAATAAAATTAAAATTCAGCAAAGCGCCTAGAGGTTCCATATGAAAACACCCAATTTTCATTCCATCTAGAAAAAAAATTTGCAACACTTTTGCGGAAACTACATTATCACTAACCAGTACCATATTTCAGTTTGATCTAAGAACGATTACAATGATATAACTCTTAAAAGACAAGGAATTGTTATACTTACACAAAATTAATGTCCTCCATTTTGTCTATGTAAAAACACCTTGCAAAAACAATATCGTTTAGAGTCGCAGAAAATAAACGAGCACAATTCACCGGGTCATAAGTATAAAGAAGGAAGTGTCGAAAGCCAACTGATGTGGTTAAACTTGAGAAGAGACCGTGCAACTATCCCCACCACACATTTGAAAAACATGGCGCGTAGTGAGCCCGTATGGTGACGCTAGGCGCTAATGGGTTAAGTACTAAAAAGCACAAAATAAAATGATTAATAAAAAACCTTTTTAAAGACAAGCTTTTATTCAAATGCACTGAAAAGCAAAAATAATTGCTTTGGATGTGTGACGTAGGTTATTTCGTGAGTTATAGATAGATTCAAAAGCTTGTCGCTTATGTATTCGATGCGCGACAAGCTTTTGAATCTATAACTCACGGAATAACCTACGTCACACATCCAAAGCAATTTTTTTTTTTTTAGTGCATTTGGATAAAAGCTTGTCTTCGAAACGTTTTTTTTTGTAAGCCTGATGTGTAAAGAGTTACAGGGGGAAATTAACATTTTCGAAAAATCGTCCAACTTAATCTTTTCATGGTAAATTTTGTAAAAATGATAATATTAATACTATTTTCTTCAAATGGTTTGGTTGGGATTAGGATCAATGTTATTAGAAAAACTATTGCCTTCTCGCCAACGTTTCGAACTTCAATAAATTCATCATCAGGGCTCTGTAGCAATGAGTTTTACTTTACAAATTTTTTTGAGAAAAGTCGAATATGGTAAAATAATAAAAACAATATATTAAGAAAAATCCTCACAGAATATTGAAACATTTCCAGTGGTTTAAAATATAAAAATGTTTTTGATTATAAAATATAAGAAGTCTCACCAAAGATTAGTTTTTCCGAGTGGATACAGTAAAACAAAAATAAATAAAAAACAGACATTCTAGATACGTGAATGACGAACATTTACAGCACAACAGATTCCACATTTAGCTCGAGACAAATGTAAACTGAGTTAAAATCCCGAGAGTGGCGGTGAATCTATCATATTATTTTTATGTTTATTTATTTATTTATTAACGGACAAGCCAATAATACAATAGTACAATGCAATTTAAAAAAAAGAGGGTATATACATATGCCTATAGATGGCTCAACATAAAGACTAAATAATATGATATTAAATGGACGAATTAATTTTTTTTTATTCCTCTCCTGAAAGACCATAATTATGAGTTAAACAGTTCAATTTCATGGTTGTGAGTATTCGCTGTTTTCATAATTCTATTGAGTGACTCAATTTGGCCATAATTTGTCCTACAAAATGGTATCTTGAAGATATCACTGTTTCTGTTTCTCCTCGAATTTGCAGAAAGTGAAGTTAGCTCCAAAATTTCAGGGGAATCGATGTGGCCATTTAAGATTTCATGAAGGAATACCAGGGAATTCATATTTAAAATATCTAATATTTGAGGATAGCTATATTCGTCTCTATTTAATCCCAAGCGGTATGCACAGTTTCTTAAGAATCTATTTTGACAACCCTCTAAAAGATCAGAATCGATTTTGTAACATGGTGACCAAATTATAGAGTTATACTCAAGTATAGATCTCACCTGTGCACAATATATAATTTTGAGAGCGTTAATGGACAATTCCCTGGCGGAACGAAGGAAGAAGCCTAACATTTTAGGAGCACGAGATGAGGTTTCAGTTATGTGATGTTTGAAGGTCATTTTCGAGTCGAATATTACTCCTAAATCTTTGATGGTGTTGGTCGCTGACAAGTTTGAGTCATTGACTCTGTACAAATAATAGTCAATAAGAGCATGACTTCGCGTGAAAGTTATTTTTTGACATTTTTATAAATTTAGTTTTCATAAATTTATAATAAAATAACTTACCACTGAACATTAGCAAATGCAAAATTATGACATACTCACGTAGATCCTCAATTGTCCACAATTATTTATTGAAGGATACCATGATCACGAGGGTATCTGAATGTAGGGATCTAGGAATAACGTTTGACGCGAAATTAACGTTTTCGTCACACATGTAATTTCAGAAAGTATTGTTACTTATCAGTTATTGTTAACATATAAACCTAGAATAAGTATACTGTGTTACACAAATTTTACGTTATATACTCCTATAATTGGACTCTTTTGTCTGTTGGATGTATTACTACTATAAATAAATAAATTGATATTGCACCATCTGGAAAGGTTATTGGGATCCAACTGCAAACTCTCGGCATCAGAAATGCTTTAAACTTGTCTGAACATCTTCAGGTCATCAGCAAACATTAGGTAGGAACTGTTGATAATAACATCAGAGAGGTAATTAACAAAGAGATTGGATAATAGAGGTTCCATATGAGATCCCTGTGGTACACCTGATGGTACTTCCATATTTGACATATTGTACTCTATTAGTGAGGTAGCTTTTGATCCATTCAAAGATTTTCGACTCTATACCCGAGGCTTCAAGGTTCGCTAGTAATAAGCTATGGTTGACTCTATCGAAGGCTTTATGTATAAATAGAGACAACTTGCAGTTTATTCTCAAAAGAATTGATTATGAAGTTTTGATAAAGCAACAAATTTGTTGATGTAGATCTACCTCGACAGAAACCATGTTGTTGGTTTTATACAATATTTTTGAGGTCCCATGAAAGTTCTCTAGTGACTAAACAATTCAACATTTTTGGTAGCTCAGACTGGTTACAAATCCCCCTATAATGTATGGCATTCTCACGTGAGCCACTTTTGTGAATAGGTCTGATGAAACTTTGTTTCCAGCTGTTGGGTAATATTCCTTTCACAAGAGATGAATTGAACAGCAGAATAGGTTTTGCTAATGTGTTAATACATTTTTTTATCAAGTATAAAGGGATCTCGTCCGGGCCAGTAGAAAGTTTCCATGGTAGAGACAGTATCAAATCAATAACCTCTTTGATATCAATAGTGTAAGTGCAAACGTCTACGGTATCATCGAAGTGGTATTGTGGAATTTGATTAACAGTTGTACAATCATAAACAGTCGAGAAATACTCTGAAAAAAGATTGACTATTTCATCACAGTTATCGTTAGAGATCATGCGAGATGGGAGTTTGTGGGACTTTTTTTTATCATTAATGAATTTCCAAAACTGGCGAGGGTTATTGGAAATGTTATTTTCAGTTTTGGTGATATAATTGTGAAAGCATTCATCTGGTAAGGTTTTACAACGTTCCCTAAGAAATTGGAACCGATGATATGCCTCTATATTGCTATGTTATTGGTGGTGGTCAAAAAACCTATACTGACAACGAATCAGGTTGAAATATGCCATGTTTAATCCTTCTATATCTCTTCTGGTATTTACACTATCTTGGTGAAGAATTTGTATCATTTCGCTGATAAGTTTTTCTAACAAAGAGGATTTTTGATAAAGAATGGTAGGATTTATAAAATCAAAGAATGGCCATTTTCTCTATTGTGTTCGACTAAGGCTGTAGGATTATTTATATCCAGTTTTTTGTATCCCTGTCATGTTCAGATATTCGTTTTATCAAATAACGTCATGTTTGACCCACATAGCATTTTGTGCAATTGTTAAAATTAATGTTATATTTGATTGTAGATCAGTGGAAGTTTTTACTTGTTGACGTGAAAATAATATTTTTTCAACAGTGTTTTTGTTTGATAATGCCATTTTAGATTGTTATTCATTCAAAATCTTTGCAAGTCTTTAATAATAATAATAATCTTTATTCCAGTCAGATCATATTTAAATGATATTGGAACACTCAAAGAAACACTACATTTACAATATATATACATATTTACATATAAAATCGCGAGAATTATATCTCGATGTATATCATATAATAAGAGTACCTAATGTTAAGATTATTGGGGTTAATGATATTCAAACAGATAATCACAGGTCATATTCTGCAAACAGGGAAAGACAGAATTATAAGGGTAAAGGAAAAAACTTTTAGAATAAGTGCATTCAGGCAACATGATCATTCAATAAAAATTCTTCAACATTTGCTGACTAGAAACTTTCTCAATTTATTTTTTAGTATACTGTAATTTCTTTCACTCGCAATTTCTTCAGGCAACTTTTTGTATAATCGAGCCCTTGCAAAAGATGGGGCATTTTTGAGTAAAGTTGTTCTATGTTGTGGTATCGGTAGACTAGTGCCGTATCTTGTATTATAATTATGATTATCACCACTTATCGGGAGAGTAGAGAGTTTTGATTTGATTATTAATATTGTTTTCATGATGTAGATGCATGGTACAGTGAGTTTTCAATGAAGAATGGTTTACAAGAGTTTTCAATGAAGAATGGTTTACAAGAGTCTGTGCGTTTTATTCCGAAAATTAAGCGTATTATTCTCTTTTGAGATATCAGCAATTTGAGAAGATACCGCATTACCCCAAACTACTATGTTGTAGAATAAGTGGGGATATATGAGGGCCTAGTAAATGTTGATAAGCTGAGGCCCATCAAAGATATTTTTCATCTGTAGAATAAATACCCACTATTTACTATCTTACTGATATGATCAATGCATTTTCTGAAGGATAGATTGGAGTCTAGAAGTGTGCCTAAAAGTTCTGATATAATCAGTGTTGTATTACGTAGATTGATTTCTGAGACCATACGGTTGTTTTTTATATAATACTGCATAAGGATGGTTTTGCTATGATTAAGTATTAATCGATTGGAGACGCACCAGTTGCTGAATTTGTTATGTAGTTCGTTAACTCTCTCATCGAATTCACGTTCATTTCCACTGTGAAATGCTACAGATATATCATCGGCGTATAATACCAGACAATCAGCAGAGAGCATAGCAGGAGAGCAGAGAGATTTCTTACATATGGTATTTTATTATATTTTATCATTCGATTGTTAATTTTGTTAGATGGCTTGTTATCTAGAAGAATTTTATTATTCTTCAATAGCATTTTTTTTATTTGTTCAAGATTATTTTGGTGATATTCCGGGTTTGAGATTTTTAGTGCTCCAGTTTTTAGATTTCTTATGATATTTATTTTATGTTGGAAATTGTGTTGTGAGCGATAATTGAGACATCTCTCTGAAAAAGTAGGTTTATGATACCAATCTACTTTCAAGACGTTGCTTTTAGTTCTGAGTGAAAACTGTGGAAGAGCTCAAGAAATTATATTTTTTTTGTCTCGCGGTGAAAATATCGTCCACATTCCTTTTGAAGAAGGGGACTGGAAAATATAGTTTGTTTAAGCATTACTTTTGTAATTCTGACAAAACGAGATCTGCGCAAATTGGTGACATACAATTGCCAATACCTAAACCATATACTTGTTTGTGGAAAACTCCATTATGATTGAAATAACTGGAATCAATACAAAATTCCAAAGTTTTGTTGAAAGTGTCTAAGGGTAATCTTGTGAATTCAGAAATTTGGCTCCAACGTTTTTTAATTATTTCCACTGTGAGGAAAATGGGAATGTTAGTAAATAGAGATATAACGTCTAGTAAATTGATAATATAATTATCCGGAATTGTTTTTTCCCGAATAAAATTGGAGAATTCAAAAAAATCATTGACATGGTCTTCGTCCTTTTCAAAGCTTTGTTTTTATATTTCACTAACCGATTTAGATAGTTTAAAATCGGGGGGAGCCTATAAAACTGACAACAGGTCTCAAAGGAATATTTTCCCTGTGTATTTTCGGAAAAAAATACATTTTGGAAAACACGCCACGCCACGATATTTTGCACATTTTTTGTCAATATAGTTATTTTTGAAAAGTTCTTTCACCAACCTATTGTTTTCGTTTTGTATTTTAGTGCTAGGTCTTTGTTTAGCATTTGATAAGTATTGTCAACACTTAACATTCTATTGAGTTTTTCAATGAAATATTTTTTGTCAAGGGCAACTGTGATATAACCCTTGTCCGTTCTCGTATTTATTAATTCTGTGTTTTGTTTGAGAAAATGTTGAGTAGTCTTTATGTCATCAAAAACTTTTTTATGCATTTTTTTATTGTTTTTGAGTTTATTGGAATTTGCGAAATTTACCATAAATTAATAATAGTATCATCACAATAATATTATAAAGCGAAATCTTCTTCAAATTGAAGTGATTTTCCTTGTTGCGTATACATTTTTAATGGAATCTTTTACATAAAGTTGTTGGCATCGTTGGATTCTTTGGGGAATGTGAGAAGTACGTCAATATATACGAAATCATCGATTCAAATTGAGTTGTTTGTCGATGAATATCCATCTAATTGTGACAAGAACGCAGAAAGTCTTCTCCGAACGAAAAAGTAGGTGAGACAATGGCGGTTCGAGTTTCTCAAGAATATTATCTTCTTGAACATTGTTGACATTTCTAGAAACCAATGGAAACTTTCAATTAAAATCATTCATGTACGTTTTAGCCATTGAAAACATTATTATAGTGGCAATATTCTAGAAAATTGCCGGGGGAATAATTTGAGGTATTTTGTTTTTATTGTCTGACAACGAATATTTTTTATTTGGCGTCTGTCATCAATTCGCATGAAAAGTGAGAAATCAGTCAAAACCGCTCTAGCAAATTGTATCTTTGTGCGAGGAAATGTATTTATGATCGTAACATCAAAACATTATCTATAGAATACCACACGAGAGTTCGATAAAGTAAAAAATAATTCTCCAGATTTATTTCTCAAACTTGTCCATTTGGCAATAGCCAATCGAGTCCTTTGGGCTCTCGTGTCTATTGCCTGGTAACAAGTTTTCGAAAATCCGTCGAATTATTTTCACTTTATTTTCACTCACTTGTGATATTACAACTGAAAATAAGGATTTGCTTATCAAGCATTTATTTTTATTCGTTCTGAATATCTTTTCTTTTTGTTATACAAACATGGAGAAACTGATCTTTATATATATATATATATATATATATACCATATATATATATATATATATATATATATATATATACATATATATATATATATATATATATATATTATTATGATGTCTTGTATTTATTTACATAATTATTAATATTATTATTTTTATTTATCTGGTTAACAAATACCCATCTCAACAATAAACTCTTGCTTCTTTTCAATACACTATTTACGTCTCTTTTATTACCTTTCTCCAGCTCAGTTGGTACGCCATGATGATGTAGAGATGATCGTCTCTATCTCAGGAGGATTGCAGTTGCGCCATCTAGTTGTTTTGCTTGAAGCCAATGTACTGTTTTTATGGAAATATAGCTTGTAATATGGTCAAATGATGAATGATGAGTCCAGAATATAGTTAAATGATTGTTCTTTTATTCAAATCAATTCTTAAAATACCCTGCGATATCTACCTTATTAGTAAATATTATTCAACCAATTAAATTGAACAACATCAAATAAACTTGCTCATGCGCAATCAAGGAACAATGCAAAATGAATATTCAGAGATTATATTGATAACATAATAATGAATAAGAAAGAAAGTTCACCACTGTGAATAGGTGTTATTAAAAATAAACCAAAAAGTGTCTGGCCCGAATATTATCATTTTATTTAGTTTTTGTTGATAAAGTACTTGTTGTAAGTTCAGCTTGTGCACTCACGCGAGTCCTGGATTATTCTGTGGCTATTGGAAGTGAAGTTTGCTAACGTTGAGCCCCCTTGCTTGAGCTCCCTTGCTGCTGGTTACGTCATGTACAGGAAATCTAATCTGAATTGGAGGTGGTTGCTTGATCGAATCTATGCCTGGTTGTTTCTTGATTTGGTTGTAAGTGTCCAATTGCAGCTATACTTCTGTTGTCAGCTTATTTACGTTGATTTTTTTCATAAATTTTTCATCACGGCTTCTCTCCAAAAATTTTTTCAACTTCCTATTTTTCTCTTTCCCTGGCAACCATCACTTTTTGTTCTACAGTACAAATTTTCACTCTTTACACTCTTTTTAAAAACACATTTTCTAATTCTAACCTATGATACATATTTTATTCACAATGTATATATCTACACATGATATTATTTATATAAAACTGTTGAAAATTCACATCTATCAAATTTCTGTTCTCAAATTTGACATTTTTATGATTACCAATGAAAATAGTTTGACATTTCCTTGTCATGTTTCCTTGTGATTCAAAATTAGCAAACAGGATGTTCTTGCTTGAAGATTATTTTTGTCTATTTGAATTCTAAAATTTTATTTGTGGATTTTAATTTCTATACGTTTATAAGTTGTGCAAATCAAATGGATTGTTGGAAACATAATGATGATAATATAAAAGCTCCACTACTAAACTCTTGGATCATCTGCGTTGACTATAAGATGGCCAAAGGTTTCAGAGATGCAAAGTACACAGAAAAATTGTGAAAACAATCATAGCAGGTATTTAATGTATAAATATCATTATATCAAATTTTTATTATTTTTCTATTTAACTTATTTTTCATATAACAATATATATATATATATATATATATATATATATATACATATATATATATACATATATATATATATATATATATTTAATATATATACATATATTTATATATATTTTCTTCAATTTCTTGGAATAAAGGTCTAATTCAGTCTATTCCTATAATTTCTCTTAACTACGTTTCGACATGGTATTTGTCATCTTCAGGTTGAACTAAAATTAAAGATATGGAGTTTGAGACATATTTTACACAATATTGAAATTTATGCACTAAATTAAAATTATTCAGTTTGACACTAACAACGTTGAAATTTTGACCAAAGAAAGGAATCCAAGAGTAAGAACATTCCTTGAAATGATACATATCAAAAAAGACCCAATAGCATTAACAATAGAAAATTAAGCCAGATTTATAACAACCTTTTTTAACTTTGGTTTAGTAATAATAATAAAAACTGATCTTTACATGCTGCCAAAAAATACAGTCCGGCCCATATACTAGAACTCAATATAAACAATCTGGTGCACCTACTTATGAAGAGGGTAAAAATGCATGAAAGATAACAAACCATTCCTGTTAACTTCGTCGAAGTCAGACATCCACAATAACGTCCGTACGATGCGAACGCACAATTCAAATAATATAATTTGTAAGTGAATACTCATAAATGTTACAGATATTTTTATATTGGGTTACATAACGTGTTATATTTCGAACCATATGTTGTTAAATAATTAATTTAGTGCATAAATTTCAATATTGTGTAAAATATGTCTCAAACTCCATATCTTTCATTTTAGTTTAACCTGAAGATGACAAATACCATGTCGAAACGTAGTTAAGAGAAATTATATGAATAGACAGAATCAGACTTTATTCAAGAAATTGAAAAAAAATTTATGTGGTAAAAATAAAAAAAAATATATATATATATATATATACATATATATATATATATATAAACAGTGGGGAATAATATATATATATATATATATATAATGAAGTAGATGTTGATTCTGGGTTCCATTTTATTGAGATAATCACAAATAAACAATCATAAATCATTGACAACTAAACGAGTTGAGAAAAAAAATATATAGTTTTTAGGCCAAACGTCCTTCTTGAAAACAATAATGAACATTTTCTTAAAGCAGTAGATTTTTGAAATTGATGGCGTAATGTGTTCAACAAAAATGTCAAAATCGAGAATCTAACTATAGGTAGTTAGAAGGTAGTTAGAATTTTGTATATATTGACCTAGGGGTCAATATATACAAAATTAATTAGTTTAATGGGAAGTATTATTTCAGAAATTAGATAATCAAAGTATTTCTCTATCATTCCCGACAGTTGACTTAATGTAAGCAAACAATTTCAAATACCATCTGATTGAGTTAATTTTTTTATTTTTGCATGTTGAATGGAGCCCCAATGGGGAATGATGCGGCATTTTGGGTTTGGCACTCTGGCGGTTGAACGTCTAGGAACGGTCCTGCCACCCAGTACAACTGGATACCAGGATTTTTAATCAAAGCTCATTGCAATCCACTAATTAGATTTCACGACACACATCACGAGAAAAATTACCACTCAATCATTTGGTCAAGGCTCACTGTCACTCGATTTTTTGTTGGGTTACAATGAAAGTATGCTATGCGACCCCATTGGAAGTTTTATGGTGGAACCGCCTACATCCATTCCAAATTACTAGTTAATAAACAATTCTGATTGTCAACCTTGATCACAATTGGATCACTTCGAAAATTCTGCTTACCTATCCATTGAAGTCCTTAGCGAAAAAGAGATTTGTATCAGTTTTTCAGTCGAAGCCCCATTCGAGGTATTGGCCTCATTCGTATACCGTCGAAGGTTACTATCTGATCCGAATTATACAGGGTGATTTTTGACGAGGCGATAATGTTTTAGGAAATGGAAAATCGCTAGCGTGATATGTTTACCGAAGAATGTCAAGAAGCTACAGATGAGATAAAACGAGGAGAATCGAGAAAATTCATACTTTTCGCCCTATAAATAACATAGAACGAGGAAAAAGCCACCGTGAAATTCGAGGAAAAAGATGAAGGGAGAAGAAAAAATAAAACAAATTCAGTCAGACAGAAAAAATAAACGAATATTATTTTATCGAAAGAAATGGCATTAAACTAATTCAAAAAGTTACATGAGTTAGTTAATTGTATCGGTGATAAAAATATCCAGGGTTCAGAAATAGTAAAAGATGGCGTCTTAGGAAACTCTTGAGACAAGTAGTTACAAATATAAAATATTATATGTATGTGAAGTTTGCAACGAATTTCTCAGCAATGTTTCTGAAAAAAATATTCTGAAAGAATTATTACCAGCAACGATTTAGTACGGCAGATTTAATGCATTTGAAAATGAAAGAAATTAATAGTGCATTTGTATCAAAAGGAATCGATAACTCTAGATCTAGGAAAATTGCCACCATGACATTCCACAAAGCCGTGGAGGAAAAAAGGTATTTCCGATGTTGATTGCAAAACTTTTAAAAATCCGGACAGAATGTACTAAAATTTAATAACATAGAACATGAGAGAGGAAAAATCCGCCGTGAAATTCGAGATGAAAGACTGTGTTCTGTCCGATGAAAATATCAAATTCAGACAGAAAGTAAAAAAAAGAACATCATTTTATCGAAAAAAATTAATGCCATTTAAAAAGTAACATGATAACACGGTATTCAATGATATCGCTGATAAAAATATTTATGGTTCGGGAATAGAAAAAGATGACGTCTGAGGAAAGTCTTGAGACAACTAGTGACAAATATTTTATGTGTGTGGAGTTTTCAACGAATTTCAAGCAACGATTTAGTAGGGCAGATTTCACGCATTTCGAAAATGAAAGAAATTCATAGTGAACATTGAAAACTATTGGGCCGTTGTATCAAAAGGAATCGATAAAAGAATCGACATATAACTCGAGATCGAGAAAAAATGCCACCGTGAAATTCCACTAGGATGTTAATAAAAAAAGGTTTTTCCGATGTTGAATGCAAAACTTTTAAACCCGGACTGAAAGTGCTCAACTGAGGAGAATCAAAAGAATTATTTTTTTCGTCCTATAAATAACATAGAGATTACTTCAGATCGAGGAAAATTGCCACCGTGAAAACGTTTTTAAATCCGGACGTAAAGTACTAAAAACTTTTTAACAAAAAATTAAACCCACGAAACACGTAACTGAAAAGTCAAAAATAAAATAAACCTTCTTAGTCTCAGTAACGAAGCTCCTAAACTAATGTAAGTAACTAATTTTGAGTCGGCGCCAAACAAACAAGCAAGTGAATTAGGTAAGGCGTAAAATGATGGCATCGAGTTGCGCGGTGACATTCTGATAATTTTTTTGAAGTAATTTAATGATGTTCGTTGATTGTTTGTTTGGCGCCGACTCAAAATTAGTTACTTACATTAGTTTAGGAGCTTAGTTACTGAGACTAAGAAGGTTCATTTTATTTTTTACTTTTCAGTTCCTTTTTTTTTAAAATTTTTTTTTTTTTTCATGGCTAAAAATACTAATTACTACCTACTTGTTTTTTTATTACTTCCAAAATACTTACTAACCTACCTTACTTCAACTATTACCAGTTAAATAATATGATTATCTACTTTTACTATTTGTTGTAATATAAATTATTTTTGTTGTTCTGGTTAGTTCATTTCATTACTTTGTATATCATTCCATCCTCTCATAGGATATAATAGTTTTGACGGATGTGGAACAGAAATAATGTCAGTAGCGATCGGTCATTGTCAACTACGTATGTGTGTGCCAATGTTCATAAGTGAAAAATCAATTATCCCCTATTTTTCTACCCGTAAGGGTATATAATTCTATTCGAAATCTAAATATAAGGTATACCCTATCTATTAAAAAAAGAATCATCCAAATCGAAGAACTCAGTACAAAGTTATGCCTGATAGAATCGGTTAACGGACCAGAATTCAGAGGGTGAGTGATCAATATCCTTCATGTTGCTACCCTTAGGGGTGGATTTCATCTTTTAAATTCAAATGGGACCACCTTATCCACTGAAAAAAGAATCGGAATCGGACGCCTCAGTAAAAAGTTATGCGTGACCATACATAAAAAAAATATGGAAAAAAAAATAAACGGGTCGACTAGAGAACCTCCTCCTTTTTGGCTTCGTCGGTTAAAAAATAAGGCATATTGGAGAAAGCAACAATATAGAACAAGAGAAGCTGAAGAGATATAGATAGATATCTAAGAAGATTGGCACAAGAAACCGGTATCGATCAGAATTCTGAAAGATTTCGGATATCGGAGCCAAAATGAAACTAGAAAATAAGAATCAATAACCTGAGGAAGAAGCTTATTTCTTCATTTATTTTTTTGACATGAATATATTTTTTATTCGATATTTTAATTTATTTATTTGTATATCGATACATCTACAGGCATTTCTGTGATAGAGAGTTTAGAAACTGACTATGTTGGATTCACCTAATCTCGGGAAACCTTGTGTTGTGTTTCCATCATGATCCGTTATAGGTACCTAATAAAAGAAACAAAAAAAAAGAATCTCATATCTCGAAAAACGTTGGTGGGTTAGAGGACAGGTATAAGACAATAACGCAATTTCAAGCCGACGTTTCGTCCATATATTCATCCAGACTTCTTCAGGGCAAGAAGGAGTTGCCTCCTAGAAGCCTGAAAGGCTACGGTTGAATATTTATATTGTGTTAGAATAACCAGTGAAAAATAAACACATATTATTTCATCGAGTTGTGACGATAGTAGTGTATGGAGTATACCACCATCAAAATGCGAACATTTCAAATCGTTCTTTGTGGTCGACAACTTTGGTAACTTTCTGTCCTGAAGAAGTCTGAATATATGGACGAAACGTCGGCTCAAAATTGCGTTGTTGTCTTATAGCTGTCCTCTAACCCGCGAACTTTTTTCGATATTTTAATCCAAGGACAGGAAACCTCATCAACAGAAACTTATATATTTAGAGTTCGTCCAGTATTGAAACGACCTCTTTGGCCTTCCCCCACCTAACAACCAATTTTTCTCGAAGATACCCGAGCTATTGTCTAACTGTGGCTATTAATAGAAATTCCATAGGCGTACCAAATTGTTTGGTATAGGCGAAACACGAGACGTAGTTTTTGGCGGACGAGTTTTGTGATTATGGTGGTGGCTTCAAGATGGAGGACAAACATTGTGATTATGGTTCAATTCGATTCAAAATTGGTATGTATGGGTTTTCGGAGTCGAAGATTATGAAATTTCTGTCAAAATTCAAGAATTCAAGATGGCGGACGAGTTTTGTGATTATGGTCCGATTCGATTCAAAATTGGTATATGGGGGTTTTCGGAGTCGAAGATTATGAAATTTTTGTCAAAATTCATAAGTTCAAGATGGCGGCTTCAAGATGAAGAACAAACATTGTGATTATGGTTCAATTCGATTCAAAATTGGTGTGTGGGGGTTTTCGGAGTCGAAAATTATGAAATTTTTGTCAGAATTCATGAATTTAAGATGACGGACGAGTTTTGTGATTATGATCCGATTCGATTCAAAATTGGTATGTGGGGGTTTTTAGGGTCGGAGATTATGAATTTTTCGTCAAAATTTATAAATTCGAGATGGCGGCACCAAGATGAAGGACGAGTTTTCTGATTATGGTCATATTTCATTCAAAATTGGTATGTGTGTTCTAATAAAATTAATACTTCGACAAGTTGTTTACTTTCATGAGTACTTTGTAAAAATCAAATACTTTGACAAGTTCTTACTTACTAACTAATCACTGCCCAATCAAATTAATTGGTACCTACTTTTATGAACACATCGCGCGACAAGCTTTTTGAAACCAAATAATTCAACAAAAAATAATTAAATCATTGTCAGCGATGACTTAAATTTATTTTATACGTTTTAGTACACGGCTTCTATAACGTATACGTTTTAGTACACGGCTTCTATGAAATCAAAATTAAAGAACTAAAAATGTCGGACAAATAACTATTGTGGTGTATATTTCGATTAGATTTAATATTGTGCCTACGGTCGGAGATTATGAACCTATATATATATATATATATATATATATATATATATATATATAGGAAAGCATCAGATTATAGATAGTGATACCTATAATCTGTGCGGCGAAGCTTAAACCTAATATCGTGAATTTTAATGGCACGAAATTTCGTGCACATTAACAGGTCGCCAACAAATGTGTCAGCTAGGCCAACCCACGATACCAATGTCGTACTCCTAATTGCGTTTAACGCAAAACAAATGTCGAGAATAAGAGAAATCTGTTTCGAATCCAAAAGAGCCCACCATCCGTCTACAGCCTGTTTCATGGTTTCCCAATCATCAGGACGGCCTGTGGTCTCTTTCATACGACATTGGTATCGTGGGTTGGCCTAGCTGACACATTTGTTGGCGACCTGTTAATGTGCACGAAATTTCGTGCCATTAAAATTCCACGATATTAGGTTTAAGCTTCGCCGCACAGATTTTAGGTGTCACTATCTATAATCTGATGCTTTCCACATTTTTGTACTTGCCGATGGCTACTAACCTACGAGATATCTGATACGAATTTGAAAGAGACCACAGGCCGTCCTTATGATTGGGAAACCATGAAACAGGCTGTAGACGGATGGTGGGCTCTTTTGGATTCGAAACAGATTTCTCTTATTCTTTCTATATATATATATATATATATAATGGACCGTGGGGGTTTTTGGGGTCGGAAATTATGTTTTTTTTGTTAAAATTTAAATACATAGAAATAAAAATAGACAGATAGACCGGGACGGTACCGGAAACGTGACCGGAACGAAACAGACAGACAGATATTTTATTTGCGTGGCATTGCAATGCATGCCGGATCCAGCTGGTTTTTTCATAAAAATTCCAAACGGTCACTCCAAGATGGGGACAAGTTTTCATATTTATAGATTGTTTTATTACAAAAATACGAATATAAAAGAGGGCTAACTAGTTTTTTATCATGAATGACTTGAATGTTCCTCTGCCCTATGTAAAAATATGCTGATATACTTTTGTTGCAAACCATAAAAAAACTACACATTGAAATTTTCTGCTCGGTTCTGCCAATAACAATTTAAAATCTCGACCATGATTGTTCAACATTGAATTACTGATAAAAAAACTAGCTGAATAAATAAATAAAACGTTATCCACCACCAGCACACTGTTCGCGGAAATATTTGGAATTAGTTGTGTTTCTACCCACCTCATAAAATTTTCGTTGTTCATGTCATCGTGATAGTCTCCACTTTTTTTCCCAGATTTGAAAATTAAAAGGCCATCCTTTACAAACCCCATTTCTCCTCCTGCATGAACTATTATTAATCGTTTTCCTTTACTATATGGTTTTTTTAAATTTAAATTAGGATTTTTCTTATCAACCCACGTCTTAGAATGTGTATGAGAACTGTGCAAATACGTCTCATCAGTGTAAATGATGTTTTTCCTTGTTCACGATACATTTTCAATTTTCTTGAAAATTCCACCCTTAGTAATCTAACTTCATGACTTTCCATCAATATCGTTCGATTATCAGGCGTTTTTTCCCAATCAAAACCTAACTCTTTGATTATAATGTGCAATGTTGAACGACTGCCTTCAAACCCTACCTGAGCATTTTTGATTTTTTTAAGAATATAATTTAAAGTAGGGCGTTGTTTTTCAATCAAACAAAAATCATTTATAATCGTTCTTATTGTTTCACCCTGCCCTTCCGTAATATTATTTTTCGACTTTATTCTTCCTACTTTTTTTTGCGGAGACGGCAAGGAAGGAATACTACCTGAATTCACAGCTGATTGTTTCGTTTGAATTTTTTTAAAACAATATTCTGTTATACCCATTGCTGCCTTGGCACGTTCTTTGTAATTTTGTAAAGGTATTTGTATCCCATTTTTGGCCTCATTTTTCATGAATTTGATAACATTTGCCATAATTTCTTTTTCCGCTACTGAATAGTACTTACCACTGGGCATTTTGGCAAGGTAACAAGTAAACTATTGCAAAGTTGAATAAATAACTGCACTACCTATTTATTAATCAAACAAACCTAACCTTCCAAACGCTGCATGCCAAGACACAGGTGAATATTCGCCGTAGTATGAGCAGCCACATCAAATCGTGTCCACTCGTGTTTTCCCCCTCTCCACCTACCAACAGGTCGTTTCAATACTGGATGAGCTCTACTCTTATGTATAATTTGATGGGGATGGTGGAATTTGGTGTGTTAATATCGTAGAGAGTTTATCATCTTTAAAATATTGTTAGTAATATATTCGAGAGCATGAGGTTTTTTACTTCTTTTTTGAAGCGATTTGTATTTAGTACACACTTGAGGTAATTTGGAAGCATATTGAATAATTTTGGACCATAGAAAAATATTGTGTTCTGGGTTTGAGTTTTTTTTTATTTGGTAATAACTGACACATGTTCGGTGAATCTGGTGATCCGTGCATGACTATTGTTGGTATTTTTTCTCTAAATGTCCACACCAAGGCGTTTAACACAAAGATATTTCTAATACTGAAAAGTTTAGTTGTATTATACGGGGTGTTTCTTAATAACATTCGATAATGCATTCCGTCTCACTAAAACAAAAACTAAAAACAAAAAACAGTGGATAACTAGGGGAGTAAAAGTCTCTGCCAAAAATTTGCGCTCCCTTCATTATATAAGAAAATTCTCGATGGAAAATGAAGCTTTTATGTTATATTTCACAAATTATAGGAGAATTTATAGAAATGTTCTAAAAACAGCCAAACAACAATATTTTGGGAAAATAATGGAAAATTCCACCAATATGGGTAAAGAGAGCTGGGCTATTATTAATAATCTCAGAGGAAAAAATAGTAAACCACCCTTAAATACTACTCTGTCTGCAGATCAAATTAACGATTATTACTGTTCTATTGCTGAAACTATTTCTAAGAATATTAGAGCACAAGAGGACCCAGTCACCTACTTGAAGAATATATCTGTGGAAGATTCCTTTTTTCTATCGCTCACTAGTCCCGATGAACTGAAAGAAATATTGAAAGATTTGAAAAATAAACATACGTCTGGATGGGACGAGATCTCTGCTAAAGTCTTACTCCATCTACCATATGATGCTATGATTGTTTTAGCAGAGGCAATCAATAAATCATTTTTAAGTGGGATTTTCCCGAACTGTCTTAAAATAGCTATAATAAATCCTTTACTTGAGGGAGGATACTCTGATATGGTATCAAATCTAAGACCAAATTAGTAAAGAAAAGAATGCTTTCATTTTTGCTTCTTAACCACACTCTAAGCACCTACCAGTTCGGTTTTCAAACAAAAAAAAACACAAATGATGCTATGTTTGCTTTATTGGAGACTATATATATATATATATATATATATATATATATATATATATATATATATATATATATATAATAAGATAAGTATTTTCGCCCTGTATAATATTTTGTATGATGTAATAATAATTGCTAGCTAACACTGTTCTCTCGCTACGTTGCTGCCAATTGTTATCACTTCCTTACCACAGCTAAGCACAGTTGGTATGCCTCTTGTCTCAGATAGCCGGTTCAGGCAATTGAGCCACTAGCCACTGCTTTATATGTCAAATTTCTATTTATTCAATGGTCATAAGTATGATTGTTGATCATGTAGAAAACAAACGACAAAGTATCAAAAAGCAATTATTTCCTTTATTCAGGAAAACTTAATTTTACCTGGCCTACGAAAGATAACTTACTCTAAGGTGAATCTACAAATATTCATGGATAATCATGAGAAAAGTTCATTGGTAAAATATACACAACCTCACTTTTACCTTGAAAGTGAAAATTTCTTTAATAGTTCGAAATCAATTGAAATAAAGTTCTTCCGATGGAATATGCGTTATTAGTGAAATTGTTCAGTTCGGAATGTGCACTATGGAAGGTTTATACCTGTCTGGAACTGTCGCTGTTCAATACACACCAGGATTTGGATTCCCTTTCACTCCAATGCTATCAGGAACTCCAATACCAAATAGAAGGAACCATTCAAATTCAGCAATCAGCTTTGGATACTTGTATACGGTGTACAAATAAGGTAATGTTGGTTTTCCGCTTATAATGTTGAAAATTATTCAATTTTTCTTTTTCCCAAAATATAATGTGGCATTCATTTTAAATTTATTTTCGATCTCCCTTTGTGGCTTTGTTTGTTGTCACCTGGATACCATTTTTGTTCCTTCCCTCTGATTCGAATTTTTGAATTCGCGCACTAAATTGTCACATTTTCACTGTTTGGGTTTATTTGTCATAACTTATACATAAAACTATTCTTACATTCTTATTAACTATGTACAAATTCCAATAATAATTGTCTCTGACACTTTCCCGCTCTCATTCTCTTACAATTTCAAATCCTACATGTGACCATACTGTTCCCTGATTGGCTATTGTCATCAAGAAGTTTGCTGTTCTACCATTGGCTACTTTTAGTTAGCTACAATTTCATATACTGTATGTTCCAAATTTATAAATTTGTAGATAACATTTTATTCAGGAATTTTTTGTAAATCTAGACTTTTTGTTGTCTTTTGAAGAATTATGGGTTGTAATCATTATGACAGTGTATGAAATTGATTGTGTTATATAATTTGGATATTTTTATCTATTCATATCATACAGAGGCTTAATAAAGGAAATATAATTTCAAAAATTTGTAAAAATAATCTCTTGAAACTAATAGCTAATCAATAATTATTCTTTTTTGTGGGTTTTTTTTTTAAATATCTAACTTTTTTTTTTTTAAATATCTAACTGGTTTTTCATAACATAACAATATATATATATATATATATATATATATATATATATATATATATATATATATATATATTAATATCAACGATGGTGATGCAGTTGCAGCAGTCTTTTGCGACCTTAGAAAAGCATTCGACTGCGTTGATCATAAGATTTTGCTGCAAAAACTAGAAATTTATGGCTTCAGATATGTAACACTAAGATGGTTTCAATCATACCTATCAGAGCGTACCCAAATAGTCTCGCTTAACAAAAAAAAGTCCAAATCTCAATTAGTGGAGTGTGGGGTCCCACAAGGATCAGTGCTCGGACCACTCTTATTTTCATTATATATTAATGACTTAGCAAAGCATCAAAATCAGAGATAAGTTTACTATGTTCGCAGATGATACCACAATACTGTGGCATAGTAACAACAATGAGGAACTGAGTAACTATGTCGCCGAGGACATATTGGTAGTCAAAAACTGGTGTGATGGGAATAAATTATCATTTAATATTTCAAAAACATGTATTATGACATTCAGATGCACTCTTAATGATATATCTTTTGGAAATTCAAGAATAAGTGCTGAATCATCGGATAAGTTTTTAGGACTTCATGTGGCTGACAGTCTCTCGTTCAACACTCACATCCTAAATTCATGCAAAAAATTATCTTCTGGTTGTTTTTCAGTAAGAGACTTCTCATCAGAATTGAATACATCTGCAGCAAGAGCAGTCTATTTAGCTCTGATTGACTCACTATTGAGGTATGGAGTTTGTTTTTGGGGGAATACTTCTCAATTTCTACTGAACTCCGTGTTCATTTTACAAAAAAGGGGTGTGAGATGCCTTAGTAAAGCTAAACACAGAGAACCATGTCAACCCTTATTTATGAAGCAGAAAATATTGACATTGACTTGCATCTTCATTCTAGAGAGTGTATGTATATCCACAAAAAATATGGGATAACTTTTGGCAACACAAGGAATGATAACTTCACGGTTTCCCTACTAATTCCCAGAAGTACATTAATAAAAAAATCTATTATTTACAATGCCAAAAAATGTTTAATCACCCACCATCACATATTCGTTCATTGGTAACACATATTAATTTCAGAAGAGCAGTTAGAGAGCTACTATTGAATAAAGCCTATTACACCTTGCAAGAATTTTATGAAGATACATTTAAATAAGTATGTCAGTTTTTATAATTCGTTTTTTAAATTGTTTGTTTAATATCTTCTTTTTTATAATATAACTCTTACCAGTATATGTTCTACTTGAATGTTTTGTTTCTTGTACATGTGTATGATTTTTTACATGATTTTATAGTTTCAATATTAGTTATAGTATATCGTATATAACATACTTTGTCAACAAAAACTTTTGGTTTTTAGCACAATAAAGACTTTCTTCTTCTTCTTCTTCATTCAAGAAGGTTACTTTAGGATTCATTTTGAGAAGAAAAATTCAAATGAACATATGTCCTAAAGGTCTTAACTTTTGAACTACAGGGTGAAAAGTTTCAAGAAAATCATCTTCTATGTATCAGAGAGCATTTTCTACTGTACAGCAAATTTTTTTATTCTGGTTAGTGGCGTTAATGCATGATTTGCACTGAATCATTTTGAATCTCTCGAAAGTTTTCGAATATGGATTTTTGGACAGGCTGATGAATTTTCTCGATGAACATAATATTTTGACAAACAGCCAACATGGGTTCCGACGTGGTAAATCAACAACAACTGCAACCTATGACTCTGTAACAATCTGTTACCCCTATTTTATACCGTTTTTGAGTTATTAAACGTCGAATAACTTAGACTAGTTGTTACTGTAAATACCTATCCTATGAAAGTTCATATTTTAAAAGTAAGCTATGAAAATAACAACTATATTATGTTTGTTTAGTGGCATTTCTTTAATATAGGCGACTGAGATTGAGATCGTTACGCCAGAACGGTAGAAATTGGAACTACTGTATGGGCCATACCAGTTTGTTTACATCGTTTGAAAGCATTGATTATTTCCATTTCAGTTCAGTTTTCAAAGTGTTCACCTGGCTCTGCATTGTTTTTTCTGTCTTTGTGTATAAGTTAGTAATGTTTGAGTATTTTGTCGATTTAATTCTGGACAATATAATTGTTAAAAGTAGAACTTTAAGTTGAAAAGTTTCAAGTATATAAGGACGAAGTGAGTTTCATACAAGAATTGAGGGGGGGAACCAGTTACTCTCCAAAATGAAGTTGAGTATATTGGAATATATGCGATATCTGGGTGGAACTGAGAACTCCAAATGTGTAGTAGAAGGGGAGAATGTTCTGAATGCAGGTCACCTCCTTTTGGCTGGACAAACAGAAGCAACAAATCATAGCATTCAAGTTTACGACCTGTGCTTACAATCTACTGCCCTTAATTGTGATCCCCATGAAATCAAAGGGACATTTGATATTGCCAACACAGTAGCTATTAAAAATATGTCATGCTCCTGCAAAGCAGGAAATAGTGGTAAATAATAATAATAATAAGTTTATTCCAATTCAAAGAAAGTTATTACATTTTTTAAATACATTACATAGAAATAAACTATAAAACAATCCCACGAAGTAAACTTGTTGTGGGATATTCATTAGATTTCTTTTAATTTAATTATAATATTTTCAACGTTTTTGTGGTATTTCTACCAGTTAGTATTGAAACACGGGATTTTATATTTTCAGTATTTCATGAGAAGTTATCCTGGGACTTTCCAATATCCAAATTTTCAGAATTTTTTTATATGAGAAAATCGATGTGATAGTCTTTATTTTTTCGACTACTATATCATGAACGTAAGGCGAAATGATAATGTAATTTTTTTGTCCAATTGTTTTATTTACTCCAAATTTCGCTGTTATTTCATTTTTAAACCTGGTATTATAAATGTGATTTATGTACATTATTTTATTTTTGTTTTTGAAAAGGTAGATCAATATGTTATAGCAGTATAATTGTCTGATGTCCATCTTTTGGCTTTCTTTGAATAAAAGATCAGATGAATATCTTATATCTTTTTTGTAGATAATTTTGAGAAACCATTTTTGGTGAATTTCTAATGGTCTCAAATAATTATCATTCACACTCCCCCATCCAAGAATTCCATAGTTCAGTTGTGTTTGAATAAGTGAATAATAAAGCATTTCCAATTGAGGTAGTTTTAGAAAATGTTTGCGAAACTTAGATTTTGATAACAAGCTCCTCAATTTTTTTGTTATATGATTTATTTGTAAATTCCATTTAAGATTTTTGTCAATTACTATACCTAGATATTTAATATTGTTTGTTTACAGAATTTCGTTTACATTATCTACTTTAATTGGCCCTAAATTTGAAATTGAACATATCTGAGAAGTGAACGGGATATATTTTGTTTTTTTCAAAGTTTATTGTTAATAAATTAGCATCAAACCAATTTTTTATTGATTGGAAATCTTCCTCAACAGATATTTTGAGAAACTTCCACGTTTCTGCCTGGTAGGTTATGAGAGTATCATCAGCATAATTTTGAATGTCTCCAATAGTTTCCAAATTGAAAAGATCATTAATATATATATTAAATAAAAGCGGTCCTAAAATTGTTCCTTGGGGAACTCCGTATTCGACTACTTTTGGTTCACTAATATTTTTGTTGATTTCGACATGTTGAATTCTACAGTTGAGATAATTTTTGAATAATTCTAATGATTTCCCACGAAATCCTATATTTTCTAGTTCTCTGAGTAGAAGGGAATGTGAAACTGTATCAAAGGCTTTTGATAAATCAAGAAATATAGTTAGTGTTGGTTTTTTTTTATCTAGTGAATCATAAATATTCTGTGTGAAGTGACAGATGGCATCTTGTGTTGATATATTTTTTCTGAATACAAATTGTCTGTTTGATAGAATGTTGAATTTTTCTAAGAAATTTTCCATTTTGAATTTCAAAATTTTTTCAAATACTTTCCCTAAACTTGAAATCAATGTAATTGGTCTATAATTTTGTGTTTCATTTTTTGGTCCCGATTTATAAATTGGTCTGATAACGCCAATTTTGAAAGCTTTTGGACATTTTCCTGTATCAAAAATTGAATTAATGAGGTGAGCTAAGGGTTCAGCAATTATTTCATTTATTGCTATCAAAACTTCAGACGTTATACTATCTATACCAGGAGTTTTATTCAATTTCAGAGATTTTATCACATTTTTAATTTCATCTCCATTGGTTTCTTCTAGTAGAAAGGAATTTCGATTAGAGGGTATTGAATAATTTGAAATATTAAGTTTATTTGTGATTTTCTCAGTCAATTTTTCTCCAACTTTTGAATAATATTCAACAAAATGATTCAATATTATTTTCTCGTCTGATGTTTCATCATTGTTTTCTAATTTGATAGTTTTCATCAAATCATTTGATTTGTTTTCTTTGCATAACTTTTTAATACATTTCCATAAACTTTTTGGCGAATAACTATTTTGTTCAATTTGATTACTGTAATATTTAATTTTTGCTTCTTTGATTATTGATGTTAATTTTTTTTACATATATAATCAATGCTGATTCTCTAGAGTCCGATATCAAGTATTTTGTCTATTAAATAAACCAAGATTGGTGAATCTTGACTCATCGGAGAATACAATTGTTCTAAGAAACTCATTATTTGGCTGTACATTATTGGGTAGTACCCACCTGCAATAGTCCATCCTTCTTATACTTGTGTTTTTTCAAAATTCTTCTGGCACTTTCACGACTGGTATCCAACTCGGAAGCGATCTCCCTAAGAGATGATGTTTTATCAATTTCCACTCTCATTTATCTCCATATCTTCAGAAACAATATAATGTTCGTTACCAGATTATTATCAGGCTCTCTTCTGAACTGCTCTTCAAGACGCTTGAAGTAATTTAGAGCCGGACATTGTCGTTCAGGGTATCTTTCCGAGTACAGCTGTTGAGCAACAACTGCATTTTGCCGACATTTCCCATAAATTAACAGCATATCTACTGTTTCGTTTCTGTTATCAACTGGTGGCATTCTCATTATTTCTATTATCAATGCGATCAATTCAGTAATGTATTCAGTGACTAACTGACAATTACAGATTATCGATACGTCAAAGTGTGATTTGTGTTCCATAGCCACCTTGATAAATTATTGTTATTGAACCGAGAATATACTTGAACTTCTCTCAACTACATTATTGTGTTCGTATTGGTTATACACGAAAAGAGTTCATATGGATGGATACCCCATCGATGGTACTTTCGAATGACGTCAGAGTACCACTATGGTACCATGATTACTATCGTTTCGGACGTCCATCGTCTCAATGTGTTTAAAAGGTTTTCACGACGTTTCGAATGTTTGTATCTGCAATCGTCTTCAGGTGAATACTGACAAGTTTAGGTGCTACTTACCAATTCATATGACTGTCGGTGCAATGATGCGTGTAATTCTGCCATGTGCAGTGGTGCGTGTAATTTCGCGCGGTGTGGTGGTTCGTGAAGTTTCGCGCCTCTGCAGTCCGCCAAAAGAGCAATTAGTGGTTTCCATACGTTCTTGATCTCAACACTTGGTTGACTAAAGGCGTTATTGGCTTCGATGTAGGTGGCCTCTTTGAACTTTCGTTTGAACCAATGCTCCTCTCTATGTAGAACACTTGCGTCGTCCCATAGAACTCGATGGTGCTCAGTCCAGGCGTGGTCAGCGATTCCCGATTTTTATGTTTCTCCACGTTGAGACCATTTCTTGTGCTCAACGTTAATTACTTATTGATCTTAGTTTTAAATACATTAAGACGATGGACGTCCGAAACGATAGTAATCAAGTTACCACATCGTCTACAACCTTGAAACAAACACTATGGTACCAATTGAAAAAATTGAGTTTCGAGTAAAAAAACGTTTTGTTTTACTTTTTTGGTACGTATTTCGAACCACAATACTATTTTAATCGAAAATGCGATAGGGTAGCATTATTTTGATTATTTATTTTTTTTTTTTTTATTTATTTATTTAATATGCGGGAAAACCCCATTACGGTTTATATATACATTATGAATAAGGTCTACATTTATAATACAAAAAATATAAGTATAAAAATATAAAACTAAAAATACATAAAAAACGTAAAAATACATAAGAATTCATAGCTCCTACTAGCAAAAGGAAGAGAAAAAAAAAGTTAGAATTTGATTTATAAAAGAGAAAAAAGCCTTGAACAACTAGAAAACAGTATTGATTAAAAGTGAATATTGTTTATGGAAGATTTAAATTGTGCTAGGCTGACACCAAAAACATTGACTTTCTGCTTGTTTATAATATCTAATGATCTATCTAGAGGAGTATTTTTACCATAGTTAGTACTGTGAACATTTACTAGAAATGTATTAGCATATCTTAGTTGTTTGTAAGGTACATTCAATTTAACAAGTTCAAGAAGCTCGTTGCAAACAATCAATCCATTCATTAACTTAAAGATAAAGCACAAATCAGAAGTAGTTATTCTTTTCTCTAGTTTCGATAAATTCAGATCATGAAGTGAGGATGAGTATTCATGATCTTCAACCGGTTGGTGTAGTTTATAGGAACAGAATCTTAAAAATTTGGGAATAATTTTAGGGAGTTCATGGCACTCTAGACCGAAAAATAAAATGGGTGTTCTGACAAATGAAATATCAACTATATGGTATCATTGGATTCAGATAATTACGAAGATTTCAAAAATGTAATAATATTCAGGGTGTCTCATTCGAAAATCGAAAGTTGATGTCATTTCCGTAAAAACCGGAAGTTGTTTTTTTTTTTCAAACATGTCAAAAAGTGTCGTATAGTGAGCATATTCAATGTTCCAAATTTCAGAAATATAGCTAGGTAAACAAAGGAGAAAAGGGGGTGTACCATGAGTCTGTGTCACACGGTAACCATAATACAGAGTGTACAAAAAAACAGATAAAATTTAACACTGATAGTTCAAGTGGCATCATCGACTAATAAGGTTTTTTGTGAAAACCATAGTTTCAGCGCGAGGTTGTTCACCGAAAAAACACTGAAGTTTCGCGCAAGTTATTCTTCGTAGAATACATATCCGGAAATATGTATATTGAAAAGATAATTAAAAAACATTCACCGAAACCACAGCATTATTCATACTTCACACGTGTAATGATCGGAAATATCAGACATTCACAGAAGTAACGGCCTATCCTTGCCCTTGTATCAGTCACCTGCGCAGCAACGAAAGAAAAAGGAAAGCTTCTAGGTCATTGAGCATCTCAGGAACTGCTTGTATTAAATATAGGAAGTCGATTATTCAAATGGAGAAATAGATGAACTATTTCGTTATTACCTAGAAATAACCTTCGACCGTACAGGGTGATTGTTGCAGATTCTAACAGTGTGAATTTCGATCGTCGGATAATTTTTTTATACTAAAAATCACTTCTATGCCAAAGGACTAGGTACAGATATAAGAGGAATTCAAAATAAGGGATACTCCCTCTGGTGTCAATTTTGGAAACTATACATAGTTACATTGTTTACTTTTCCAAACATTAATGTTTATAATATGATTTTAGCCATTGTATACCTAAAACTTGTCGAATCTCTTGTGTTGTTGACATTTAATGAGATTCTTGTTTACCTGTTGACTATTGTTTGTCCTCGAGTAAAAAAATGAGTGATTCAAGTTCAAATCATTATTGTTGTGTACCTCAATGTTATTCTTGGGCAAAACGATCCCGTTGTACTGGAATAAGTTTTCATCATTTTCCATGAGAAAATGAACGTAACGTTCTGGTGCAGACTAATCTAGGATTGAGCGAGTTTATAGACAGACGATGGGCTCTTGAAGAAGAATCCAGTCTCTTCCCAAATCCTCCTGTATCGTCTGTGGCCAAGATAAAAGAACCTTCAAAGAGAGTTGTGAGGAAAGAAAAGAGAGTTGAGAAGAGAAAAAAAAGATATTATTCAACATACCGAAAATTATTCATACACTATGGAAAAAGAGTGACTATATATGAATATCTAGGTGATAAGGACAGATTGTTTACTTTTCGAAACATTAATGTTTATATGATTTTAGCCATTGTACACTTAAAACTTGTCGAATCTCTTGTGATTAGTCGTCTTAGTCGTCGTCTTAGTCGTCGTCTTAGTCGTCGTCTAGTCGTCTTAGTCGTCTTAGTCGTCTTAGTCGTCTTAGTCGTCTTAGTCGTCTTAGTCGTCTTAGTCGTCTTAGTCGTCTTAGTCGTCTTAGTCGTCTTAGTCGTCTTAGTCGTCTTAGTCGTCTTAGTCGTCTTAGTCGTCTTAGTCGTCTTAGTCGTCTTAGTCGTCTTAGTCGTCTTAGTCGTCTTAGTCGTCTTAGTCGTCTTAGTCGTCTTAGTCGTCTTAGTCGTCGTCTTAGTCGTCGTCTTAGTCGTCGTCTTAGTCGTCGTCTCAGTCGTCGTCTCAGTCGTCGTCTTAGTCGTCGTCTTAGTCGTCGTCTTAGTCGTCGTCTTAGTCGTCGCTTTAGTCGTCTAAGTCGTCGTCTTAGTCGTCGTCTTAGTCATCGTCTTAGTCGTCGTCTTAGTCGTCGTCATTCAATGAAATTCTGGTTTACCTGGTGAATATTCTGTTGACTAATTGTACGTCCTCGAGTGAAAAAATTAGTGATTCTAGTTCAAATCATTATTGTTGTGTACCTCAATGTGACTCTAGGACAAAACGATCCCGTTGTACTCGAATGAGTTTTTATCATTATTCGTGAGAAAATGAATGTAACCTACTGGTGCAGACTAATCTAGGATTGAGTGAGTCTATAGACAGACGACGGGCTCTTGGGATCTTGAAGAAGAATACAGTTCCTTCCCAAAATGTTCCTGTATCGTGTGTGGCCGAGAAAAAAGTGAAAAAGAGAACCTCCGAAGAGAGTTGAGAAGAAAAAAAAGAGACTTGAGAAGAGAAAAAAGAGATATTATTCGACATACCTACCAAAGATTATTCATACAGTATGGAAAAAGAGTGACTGTATATGTGTATCTAGGTGATAAAGACACATTTCCACACCATCTTGTTTGTTTTAAATGAAATAAAAAAAACTGTTTTTGTTAGTTTTATTTTTATTTCGAACATTCACAAATAATAATGTGTAACATTTCTTCAAAATAATTCATAATAATTCTCGATGACTGCACTATGCTGTAAAGAAACTGAAGTCCCAATAGTCTCCAAAAAATACGAGCAATAGCTCATTCGATTCGGAATGCAATTCTGAGAAAGATATTCTTTAGTTTTTTTTTCTGACGAAAATTGCAATTGTTATTAACAAAAAACAAAAAAAAAGAGTTCAGTTTTTTTGAGAATTACTCAAAAACCAAACTCAAAATTGGAAAAGAGGAGGAAATTTCTAGTACGAAAATTCCGCAACTCTATCTCCATTATTTATAATTTTAATTTAACGTTAAAAATAGGGCTCCGCGCAACCGCTACGGCATGCGCGCGCCGTCTCTAAAGAGAGTTCACCACATAATTATTTTTTTATAGTCTTGTATATCAATTTAAAAATTTGAATAAATTATGGTGTGTTTTTAATACTTGAACGAACAAGGTCCGTTAGAAAAAAAAAGTTTATTTTTCGATAAATTAGGCATTTGTTAATTAGTCCTTATTTTTCGGACCTCGGTTTTTATGAAAAACGGCATAAATGTTTAAATAATAGCTCTAAAAATGTTTCGCTTCTTGGAGCCTTTCCACTTCTACACTGGTGTTATGAACAGGATTCAAAAAGTATAGCATATTTTTTTTGAGTTATACAGTCTCCATCATAAAGTTGGCTACATATGGGAAAAAAATGGTTATCAAAATTTCTGAAAAACTCTAATGGCGGTTCGTTTCTGGATGTCTGACAACTAAAAAATCCGTTGCGACTCATATCACGTGACCTCAGATTTGGCAGGAATTTAAAAAAAAGTCTGTGTTGCCGAAAAATGGGTCAAATTGACAAAATATCGAAAAATTTTATTGAGAAAATGTTTTTTTCAAATATGGTTCCTCGTTGGATTCCAAACACATTTTCTCAATAAATTTTTCGATATCTTGTCAATGTGACCCATTTTTCGGCACCATAGACAACTTTTTTTAAATTCCCGCCAAGTCTGAAGTCACGTGATATAAGTCGCAACGGCTTTTTTTGTTGTCAGACATGCAGAAACGAACCGTCATTAGAGTTTTTCTGATATTTTAATATCATTTTTTTTTCCATTGTAGCCAACTGTATGACGGACACTGTATATATACTTAACAAGATCACTTCTAAAAGTTGTATATTATAATTTTTATAAGTTAACAAAAAATGAAAACAATTTAAAAAGTGTAAAAAAAAATGTTTATCCATATGTTTTGCTATTGCTGTTTCAGCATCAAACAAGGACATTTAATAACATTCGAAAAAAAAATGTTCAGGACATTCGTTTATAAATTGTTTATAAACAAATTGATTAATTTAATTAAAAAAACTCATTTTGATGTCTAGAGAATATATTGATTTAAAAAAAATAAAAAATAAACTTCTTGTTTATAATTGTTTTTTTATATATATTTCCATTATTCAAATAATTAGTTGAGAATTTTTTTCTTCAAAATCATAATTAACATTTTTCAATAGAATAACAGAAAATAAAAAAATATATTAAAATAGTTATTTTGGAACAAGTGAAAAAGTAAGTGTTTATTGCACTAGAAATTGAAGTTGTCCGACGAGGCCGTCAGGCCGAATTGGACAACACGTCGAGTGTAATAAACACGTTTTGCACGAGTTTCATACAATATTTTTTCTGCGTTCATGCAAAAATCAAAAATGTTTTATTTAGGTGGCATTGAGTGTGGGAAAATAAAAAGCGTAATTTAATAGCAAAATATTTAATAATTAATTAGCACTAAACGATTTGTATTGAGAAAGTTAGGAACTTATACCTAAGCTTCATTTTTGGTAAATTGCATTTTCTAGTAATTCCATAATGCAGTATGCAATAAATATGATTGAAAATAATATACAATTTGCAATTGTTTAAAATGTGATACAATATCACAGAAAATGGACTGAAAAGGGCGACGCTTTGAATGTTTATGTTTGTCATGATCACAAAACGCTGTAGTAGAATGACAGATGAGGGCAATAAATATTTTATTGCACTAGTGCAATAAAGAACCAGTTTTTTCACTAAATATAGTTTAATAAAGATTTGTTTTTTGCATTAATTTAATTGTTTTTTTTTCTGAAACTAATAAAATTACTAGTAAAATTACAAATTACAAAAACAACCATATGCAAAGTGTCGTTTTTTTTTTATAAAAGTTGCATCGGCCACTTGATTTTTTAAGTAACAAACCGCTGTTACTTTTGAACCATTAAACATACATACATGATGACCATTGTGAACCCTTCTTCGAAAATCTCCATATATTAACTCTACGATCTTGCTTCTTATATGAATGTTTGTGTTATGTCAAAAATTTAAAAGGTGAAAATAAATTGACCAAGCAGGAAGACATACACTACCACGATACTAGGGCTAAAACAAATTTAAGGCTACCCAAATATAGATTAAGTAAATCGCAAAACTCTTATTTATATCTAACTTTGAATTTTTTAATGTGTTACCAAATGAGTTCCAGACTCTTGACATGAGTTTAAACACTTTTAAAGTAAAAATTAAAAATATACTTTTACAAAATGCTTTTACACATTTGAAGATATTTTAATTATTTCGACTCTTTATCTAATTCGTCGTCTGTCTAATAATGATATATTTTTGTATCAGTATGTTCTGTATTCATGTTATGTTATTGACCATGTATTTACCATATATTGTGTTTCAACATTTACTACCATTGACTTGACGTATGCAAACATGGAGTATGCAGGTCCGGTGTGGTGTCCTGTTTTGGTGCGCGATAAGAATTTGTTGGAAAACGTACAGCGTCGAGCCACGCGTATGATTTTTGGTGAAGTGCGTCCAACCTATCCCGAAAGACTGAGGATGGCACAACTGATAGCTTTTGACCAACGTCGACTCCGTGGGGACCTCATCATATCCTTCCGTATAGCTAATTATAATTATGCTAATCAGAAAGAACTTTTTGTTTTCAACGATGATTCGCGGTTACGTGGTCATAATCTCAAATTAAAAAAGGAGAAATTTGCCACTAGGCAGGGACAATATTTTTTGGTGAATCATATTTTCGAAACATGGAATAACTTACCCAACGATGTTGTGAATAGTTTTAAAAACAAAATAGACATTTGCTTATTCGCATAATTGTTCCTACGCATATATTAATTATTTTTCTTTTTCTTTTGCATGCATTGTATAATCTTATTGATCTCTTTAGTTTTTTTTTAGGCTTACATAGGACTCTGTCCTCAGCCTTTACTTATATGTAATAATAAATAATTATTATTATTATTTGTGTATATACTGCATCAATAAATTCTATTCTATTCTATTCTACAGTTATCAACATTCGGAATGATTTTATAGAACATTAGTTGATCTCTTAAATGAACTATTCACCAAGTCTGTAAGCTTATATCTTTTACACTATGAAAGTTAGCCCTTTTGTACTTCAAGACGATTTTTTAGGCTTGTATTTGAATTATTTTAGAAAATGTTGGTTTCAGTCATTTAATTATTCATGAAATAAATTTAATTTATTTAAATCATCATGTATTCTAGCGATATAAAGTTTTTTTTTGTAAAATCATTCATTACCTGTTTTTTCAACCATTTCTATAAAAAATTATATGCCATATTTTTTTTTTAATCCATAAAAAATTATTTTTTACCCTTTTTATATGGATGTTTTTGTAATTTTTAGTAGTTTCAGAAAAATATATATATATGAGAATTGGACTTCGTTTATAACAAATTGTTAACCTGATAAACAATTAATTTTTTTAAATTTTTTTTTTCGCTATTCTATTTAGAAAAGCCAATTATTATTTGAATAATGAAATATAAAAAAAACTATTATAAACAATAAGATTTTTTTTTCCATTATATTTCCTAGACAAAAAAATGGCAAAAAAACATTTTTTCAAAATATTAAACTAATCCTATGTCCTAGATTTTTTTTTCAAATGTTATTAAATGCATTCGTTTGACGCAAAAGCAACAATGGCAAAACATATGGATAAAACATTTTTTTTTTCAAATTTCATAACGTGATCTTGTTAAGTATATATATATATATATATATATATATATGTATATATATATATATATATATATATATATATATATAGAAGAATGGCCCCAGGAAGCGAAACATTTTTAGAGCTATTATTTAAATATTTATGCCTTTTTTATAAAAACCGAGGTCCGCAAATAGGGAATAATTAACAAATGCCTAACTTGAAGAATATAAAAAAAAATCCAACAGCACCTCGTTCTTTCAAGTGTTAAAAACACACCATGAATTATTCAAATTTTTAAATTGATATTTGAGGCTATAAAAAATTATTTTGTGTGGTGTACTCTCTTTAGTAGAGGTCGCGCGGAGCCCCAAATTATAAATAACGGATATAGAGTTTCGGGATTTTTTTATTGGAAATTTCCTCGTCTTTGAAATTGTTTTTTTTCAATTATTGCTATCGCTTATAGTTTTTGAGTTATTCTTAAAAAACTGAACCCCTTTTTAAGTTTTTTGTTAATAACAATTGCAATTTTCTTCAGCAAAAAATAAACAAAAAAATGTCTTTCTCAGAACTGCATCCCGAATCGAATGAGATATTGCTCATATTTTTGGAGAATTGGAACTATTTTTCGCAGGAAACTCACTTCTCGACTAGTCTACTAGGCATCGATAGAATTTGCTGAAATTTTAGTATGTTTAGTATATTGAAGTAATTTTACCGGACCACGATAGCGATTGCATTAGTTGATAATAGAAACTTTCTATTTCTTATCATGTAAAAAGTGAATTTTATAAAAACTTGTAATGGAATTATCAAGATCATAGTGCAAAATTGACATCTATGAAGGGATGCATTCATGCCACCTTATTGAAAATACCAATCCACCCCCATTTAGGGGTGGTTTGTGATTTTTCTAATAATTCTGCTGACCGGGGATTTCCAGAAAAGATATTCCATTAAAACGCTGGAATGTAGATTGCACAGAAGATATTTTTCTTGTCACCATAAAAAAATTAAAATCAGTCCCCTCAAGGTAGTTTATACTTGCGATTTTTCGTGAAACTTTGTTGACCGAGGGTTCCGGGGAATATATTTCATTGAAACGGTAGAAAATGATTGCATAAAACATATTATATGTGCCACCATAAAAAAATTCAAATCAGTCCCCTCATGGGGGTAGTTTATACTTGAGATTTTTGGAAGAACTTTGCTGAAACATATTTTTCATACCACCATAGGGAAAACTCACATCAGCTACCTTGTAAGGTTTTACACGATTTTTCGAAAAACTGCTTACCGAGGAAACCAATATTAGAAAATAAACCCTATAATAAACAAGTCAGTCTCATGATTAATATACTTTAAGATTAAGATTTAAATAAAAGTAGAATTCTAATAGATACATCAAATTAAAAAAAATTGGCGGGAACCGTATAGAAAATAAAATATATATCAGATTTGACCGGTACAATTTCAATCTTATCAATATTCAAAAAATATATGAATGAAATGTAACGTTAACAAACAATGGTGAATATCGACGACGATAGTCACGTGTATGCGAGGATGTAAGACACTTTCTATGTCCTCTCATGAAAAAATCGATTTAAAATTCATTTCTACCGGTACGACTGGAAATAATTTCAACCGGGATTATATTCATATTTTTTCAATCTACATAAAGCGCCGGAACATTTTAATTTTTAATAATTGTTAATATTAACTAGTATTTACTGATTTTTTTTTGTTCCACTTTCAAATAACAAAATGCCACCATTAGGTTCCATTTTCTACTGTCCCATCGAAGATTGTCATGATAAATTGAAATATTATAACTTTATATGCATTTGACGACTGTCATTGTCATACGAGAATAATAAAGTGCATACAGTATTTTGAAATAGTACCGTTTAAATAGAATAATGGTGAACTGATAATATTAATCTCGGAAGAAAAGAGCTAACCGTATGTCAGTTGTCAAATGCAAATAAATTTAAAATATTTTGTTTTATCACAACAATCCTCGATGGGATAGAAATAAGTTAAAATCAATTTCCTCTTTTTAACAATTTGAGGGGATTTTTCGAAAAGCATCACTGATTGGGAGTTTTTGGTAAAGCCAGTTCATTGAAACGGTAGGAAATCATTATACATAACACATTTTTGGCGCGATCCTAGGAAAAATACAAATCAGCCCATGAGGGTAGTTTATACTTACGATTTTTCGAAGAACTTAGCTAACCGGGGGTATCCAGTGAACATATTTAGATTGAAATTGTACTGGACAATTCTTAGCTGGGAATCCCTGGTCAGCAAATTATAAAAAAAAAAAACCAAAGGGGGGGGTTAATTTCCAAGGTGGCTTCCTTCATAATCTCAATTTTGCATTATGATCTTGAACATTTTTTGACGGTCTAACAACCATTCAAATTTTGTCATTTTGTGTCATATGAAACAATTTCACCCAATCATGTCAACATTACACTGATAATTGCATTCAGTGCAATTATCAATCACTATGACAACACGATTGAGTTTGACAACTTCATCCCAAATAAATTTCAAAATGTCACGTTTTGGCAATGCGAATGTTCAAAGTATAAATGCGCTAATCAAAGAAAAAATCCCCAGAAATACAACCTACAGTCACAAATATATTTGGGGAATATTTATGGAATTTTGCTGCGAACGAGAATATGAATTAAATGAACATAGAAGAATTGGCGTTGATACTAAAAGATTGGGCGTCAATATGAGAAAGAAAGAGGGGACCGAATTTAAAGAAGCAACGGTGAAAACAATGTGGAACGTTTTGTGCAAACTTTTGCAAGAAATGTACTATAATGACTATAATATCATGATTGACCCGTTTAACAATATAGTATTTAAACCAGCCCGAGAAGCCCGCGATGCAATCAGGAAGAAACTACAAGCAGATCCATTTAAACGTAAGTCCAGTTCTGTTTCGTTAAATTTGTCTCTTCAACAAATCAACAAATCGCATTGAATACAATCCGGTGGTCAGTGAAACGTGCCAAGGTGGTTCTAAAAGCTGTACAAGTAGTAAATGGTTGGTTTCCAATAGTGAAGGACAAAGCTGCCCTGTACGTCTTTTTCATAAACTGATATAAAAACGAGGCGACAATATTACCTTCCCACGACTGTTCTTAAAACCAAATCGACACTGGAAAAATGAAACTGACAAATGGTACGATAATGTACCTGTTGGAAGAAATACAATAAATGGATGGACTAAATCTGCTGCTGAGGCAATTGGCTTGAATGTAAAGGACAAGAAGATAACAAATTACTCGAATAGATCAACTGCTGTTAGCGAATTGGCAAAAAGTGGTGTAGAAGAACAACAATTGCTGAAAATTACTGGTCATAGCAATCAAAATTATATAAAACCATACTTAAATCCCGATCAAGAACACCACAACAAGATCATGAATATTATGCGTGGTAATAGATCTTCTATAGTAGAGAACAGCAACGAATCTAATGTTAAGTTAAATTTTGATAATTGTACTTTCACTAACTGTACTTTTAATAAATAAATAAATGTTTCATTGTGTTGAGTTATAAATTTTTTTGTCGAAAAATTTCCCGCCGAATATCTCTCGGACATTGACAAATGCCTCATAATTTTATGACAAATTTCTCAAGCTCGTTACCAAAGAACGAGCTTTCGATTGTCATAAAATTATCTGGTCTATTATCGATGTCCTAGGGATATTACTACTGATAATCGCATTACAAGTTATTATATTAAAATCGCTTATTACATGGCAAGAAATAGAAAGTTTCCATCACACCCTGTATAAACTAATGCAATCGCTATCGTGGTCGCGTAGAATTAGTTTAATATACCTTAGGTGTAACATACTAAAATTTCAGAAAATTCTATCGATGCCTAGAAATCCCCTTATATCTGTGCCTAGTTCTTTCAGATCTACAGGACTTGCCGAAGGGAAGATTTTCGCTGGAAATTCTATAAACTATTTCCCGGCTCAGGTGCTAAGCAGGGTTGAACATAGTGACTCAATACATTAACTACCTATTTTTTGCAGTAAAACTTGGCTTGGCCATCCTTACGGGTGTTGGTAGTTTGGTTTCCGTCAGGTAGTAAATTAGAATTTTTTTTGAGATGCTTGATAATAATATGTTATTTAGTTCCCAATCCCAAAAAGGTCGATAGTAATTTGGTTTCCGGGGACTACCTGCGTAATCCCTTGTTCGTGTAAGCGAAATTTGGCAAAACAAAAATTAATTGTCTATTTTTTGCTTGTTCTATGAGTATTACTTTTATTTAGAGTTGTATTGCTTCTGTGACAGTCAGTTGTGTTTTTGAATCGTGCTTGCTCAGTAACACTCAATTTTCTTTAAAGTTGTCTTAAATTCTCGCCATGAATCCAGAAATAATTTTGAGATTTTGAGTGGACGAGAAAAACAGTTATTAATTTTTAATAACTATAAATACGGTTTTCAAAAGATCCTGAAAAGTGGTGAGAAGCGACAGACTTGTACAAACAGAAAGTGCAAATCATTTGTTCTTACTGTGACCGAATGTGTTCAAAGTTCAACCATTACAAAACACATTCTCAATGCAGTTGTGCAGGACTTAAATCTCCAAATTGTTCATTCTGCCTGCAAGCGAAAAGCTGTGGAGGACCTGTCCGAAAAACCTGCGAAGGTCATTCGCAGAATATTACAGGAAAATCTGCCATCAACATTTACTTCAAATGATATTGCTTGCGTCAGAAGAAACATCTATAACGCTCGTAGAAAAATTCAGCCACGTTTACCAAAAAACACCGAGGAAGCTTTTGACTTCCTTGACGAGGCAAACATACAAACCTCTAGAGGAGAGCAATTTTTATTGTATAATAACAGAAGTGAACAGATAGTAATATTTTCGTGTAAATCAAATATTCAGATTTTGGAAAAAGTCACACAAATTTATTTAGATGGTACGTTTAATTATTGTGCGCAATTTTTTTGTCAGTTTTTTACTTTACACAGTTATTTCAAAAATTGTTATCGATTTTGAGAAGGGCATCCACAAAGCAGTCGAACAAATTTTTCCTTTAGCACAAATAATTGGCTGTCGGTTTCACCTTGCCCAATCGTGGTTTAGAAAAATTCAAAAATATGGCCTTATATATAGGAATATAAAAATGAAAATTCTAAAGTTGGTAGATGGCTACGAATGACTTTTGGTCTTACACTTTTAAGTCCTCACGACGTTAGCGAATGCTTTGTTTTTGATTTGCTTGCGATAGCACCAATAGACGAAAAAATTCAAAAGTATTCCGATTTCTTAACAGATAATTATATAACAGAAAAGTCTCTTTTTCCACCCTTTCTTTGGGCTGAGAATTCAGCTGAGGTTACAGGAATCACTAATGCTTGAGAATCTTTTCATAATAGTTATTTATGTAATAAGGATCATAAAGACGATCATTATCATTACAAGTCGTGAATGTTATATCGATAACACGACGTGTGCCATAATGATTGTTTATGATTCGTATTACATACAAAATTTTTAGTTGATGGCATTTATATTAATACATTTTTGAAAAATTAAAAACTGCATTTTTGACATGTCACAATGACAACTATTTCTAAAGGAGTTAGAGTGAGTTTATACAGAAAGTAAAATAAAATAAGAAATAAAATAAAGTAAAATAAGAAGTGATAATTTTCAGAGTGTTTATAGAGCTGAGTAAATTAATGTAAAAAGTAAGAAAGCTGTCAATCGAAATTTGAGATTTTATGTTGTTACCTCAAACTTCAATGATGAATACTCGAAAATTTGGTCCCCGTTATTGTTTATTGAGTAAAATATAAGCCATTGTTGACAACACTACCAATATTATAAAATCTAGTCATTCAAAGACAAAAAGAAATTTGAAAAAATGCCAGTGAACACACCGTTTTCCGGTTATGAAAACAAAAATATGATGACGACTGCTATTTATATCATGTCATGTACTATCCTATCTCGTCAATTTGCCTAAATTATTCAATATGTACAAATGTCTAACAACTTGTCAAGTAAAATAAAATAAAAGATGAAAGTTAACCATCTTTTATTTTACTTCTTATTTTATATTACTTCTTAATTTATTTTATTTCTGTATAAACCTGTTATGGATGTTGTGTAGTTTCAACTTTTTGAATTACTTTATTTTATTTCTTATTTTATTTTACTTGCTGTATAAACTCACTATAAGTATATGCGTAGTTTCAAATATTAGTAGGTTAGTGAGCTGTGCTTTGCCATTTCCTTGACAACGTCAGGTTGTAACGGCAATATTTATTTATCTGCTGTCAAACACAATTGTCACGTAGAATTGAATATAATTCAAATAATAATGAGTGATTCTGAAACTGGTAGTTTACCTTCTGATTTGGAAGAAATGACGCGAAATATCGTGGACTCAATCAATCAAGAATATCACTCATGAAAAAGTATTGTTGGCTTACTTTGAATGCAAATTGTAGTAATTGCTCTTTTACCATTTATAATAAATAGTTTTGTACATATTTATGCATTTTGAATAAACTTTTTTGATCTCACCATCACATGTTTTTCATATAGAATTTCATTATGGTACTTAGTACCATAATGAATTCATTATGGGACTTAGTACCATAATGAGCTTCCTTATGTCATCAAAATTGAGTGACATAACGTTGTCATTATGACATGCCATCAGATAAACATTTCAATGCGTCTTTTTATAAAGCACATCCAAACATTTTAATTTTTTTGGAAAAACTTCAAGAATTTCAAATTGAAACTTATGTAAAATTACAAAGCATCAATATAACAGCTCAAATACAGTAAAGTAAAAAATCGTCAAAAATGTATAGCAAAAATGATAGAATCTTATTCTAGAAATGAAATTAGTCGACTACATTTTATTAAGGGCGTTTCTTTTCACTGTGCTGTAACTATTTGATATTGTATTTTTATTATTATAAGTAGATAAGAAGTATAGAACGATAGAAGCTTGTGTGATATATATGTTGTATGTTTATAAACAATTATTTCATTAAGTGTGTTTCTTTTCACTGTGCTGTAACTATTTGATATTGTATTTTTATTATTAAAGCAGATAAAAGTATAGAACGATAGAAGCTTGTGTGACGTATATGTTGTATGTTTATAAAAATAAAAAATTATTGATCTAATAAACAAATTAAAAGTAAATAAAAATTATTTTTCATAAATTGAGAGAAATAAAATAAAAATTAATTGGTTAAAATAATTTTTCTTTCCGGGAACTTACACTTAGAGACCAGGTAAACTAAAAATGTCAGGAACCAAATTACACATAAAATCAGGAAAACCTAAAATATCGGGAACCGAATTGCACATTTTTCCAGATCCTTCTTTCCCTTGGTTTCCACGATGTTCTCTGAACACTACAGGATATCCCTTTTCGTGGGAACCAAAACATAAAAAAACTGGGAACATGTAATTTGATGTTCCCATCCTTACATACCTGTCAACAACAACACAAAAATATTATCAAATATTTCTGAAAGTGCATCAAATATCAATCCATCACAGCTTCATTTACCTGGGAATTTCTTTCCCGACATTTCTATCCATAAAAATTATTGACTGACCGGTCACTAATATACCCGGAAAACCCGCACAAATTCATCTTTCAGTAAGGCAGTGAACATATTCCTTCCATGATTTATTTCCCTGAAGTAACAATTACCTAATTGAATGATAATATACATCACTTAGGAGAAATAATGCTTTTGGAATATTTTTAAAATAAAATAAACCGCAATCCCAATATCTAATCGAATAATTAAAATTCCATTAACGCTTCTGTGCATGTTACCGAGACTGGGGTAACACCAGGAGGTGTTCGTGGTATTCCATTGTAATCGTTTTCATTCATACTATACAAAAAGCATAATGACCGAGATTTAACAAAAACGTTACAGCAATGTGTGAGGCGTACATAATTAATTTACCAACTTTGTGACACTCAGAGAAATCTTTCTGAACCTTCTCGACTGGAATCCGTTTTTAATTCGTAGTTTTCGCAGTATTATTAGCGATAGTTGGATATTATTTATCTGAAGATTAATTATTTTGAACGTGTTTATCAAATTTTTATATTGGATCGGTTACCACCTCTCAGGGGAGACTCGCAATAGGAGCCCCGAACAACTGAAGCGTAGTAGCTTATTCACAGCTGCTGGCGATATATCAATAAGCACGAGATAAGCGATAGATATACCGTCCTACGCAGGAGATAATAAAATGGCGGTTCCGATTTTATGGATGTTGAGCCCGTTGAAAATCCCTACTTCTACTAGGAAATACCAGGCAACATTTCTGGTTGGGGGAAGTGTTCTCACAGAAATAGGCCAACGTTAAATAAAGAAAAGAAACTGTGGTGGTAAATATTAAAAAAATATAGATGACCGATTCGAAGTTAATCCTTCGATTTCAAGTCGACCATTTGAAAATTATTTTCTGTTAGACATTCACAAAGAATAACTTCATTTTAATCGTGGATTTTTCAATTCACAGAAAAATATTTCTATTAATATTCAATTGAGAATGTTTCCCTTTTCAACATGAATACCACACAAGAGGTGGTTATCTTGACGATGGAAGATAGTGACTAAAGTTTATCTTTCAGTCGCAGATGATTCCACATCTGATTTTTGAACATCCTGTTTATGTTGAAAAGGGAAACATTCTCAATTAATTATTGATAGAAAGATTTTTCTGTGAATTGAAATAGATTTTCGTCGACAAAAATGTATTGAAGACCTAGTGAATGCGATGTCTCTCCTGCGTCAATGTTACGGATGATTTCTGGTGATTACTCTCTTTTGGAAAACATTCTTCTTTGCCTCATTCATCTTTATGAGTTCTTAATTAAGACTGGAGTAGAAAATCAAATAACTATCGAATGAAAATGCAAATTTTCAATTTCAGATTTTTTCTTCTTGAGTTAGGGCTTTTTCAGAATATCTATCAGATGTAGTTCAATGTCCAGCGTGGCTTTAGCCAGGGAAGTAGTTGTTTTCTGTTAGACATTCACAAAAAATAACTTCATTTTAATCGTGGATTTTTCAATTCACAGAAAAATCTTTCTATCAATAATTAATTGAGAATGTTTCCCTTTTCAACATGAATACCCCACAAGAGGTTATCTTGACGATGGAAGATAGTGACTAAAGTTTATCTTTCAGTCGCAGATGATTCCACATCTGATTTTATGAACATCCTGTTTATATTTTCAATAAATCAATCCTGTTTATATTTTCAACAAATCAGTCGGCTTATGTTCTAGATATTTCTTTTTAATCTAATGATTCTATAAAAATAATGTAACGTAAATAAACTTAACTTGGTTTTATTAATTTATTTCACACTTAATCTACAACTTAATTTATATTACTACGCCACTGAATAGCTCGATCGCATGGCACGTTCAGACCGTGTTACTCCACTTGAGGTTTGCCTATTTATCTCCGATACAGCATTCTCGATGTTTCGAATTCCGGCAGTTGGCGACGGCATGTTCCAATTGTTTCCAATATTGACCGTTGTTTTCCGCGGAAGAGCGACTGGATGGTTCTCGAATATCTCCGGGGATGATCTCATCGCTGTCGATGGCAACGCGTTAGGCGACAGGTCCGGCCTAGGTTCGTTACATTGCCCCCTTCTTAAAGACATTTCGTCCCGAAATTTCATCCTTGGAGTGTGACGATATCTGCATGACTCCCCATATCTGCACCGTTAAGTTCGATGGAAGTAACACTCCACGGTCTTCATGATCGGTCGTGGAAGAGGGTTACAGCAAACCAAAATCTTGACGCCGCTGGATCTGAATATCGCCTCCAGCATACTTCTTATGACTCTCCAGTCCAACCCATCAATACCACAGGATAATTTTGGAATTGCTAGATCCACCAGATTCTGGTCCACCATAGTATCTCTTAGTTTGGTGAGACTCTTCCAGACATCTTCATAGAACGGTTTATCTTGGGAATGCCTCTTGGTAACTAGGTAGTAGATGTTTCTCTGGCCTTTCTTCAACTGTAGCACCCCACCAACTTCTGGATTCTGCTCCCGCAGTGTTTGGAGTTGACCAAATTTCTTGGAGAACACTACGGCGATGCCCCTGGACATTCGAAGATCTTCTGCCACACAGTGCGCTAGTGCGTAGTCAGCAGGCACCTCGAAAAGGTCTCGTGACTCCTCTCTAGTAACCCCATGTAGAACTTTCTGCCCGTTTGAATACAAGGACATAAACTTCTCGAACGTCATATCATCCTCCGGTGGCTTGAGGGTGCGAACTTGGTCATGGTTTCCAGCGTAAGGGGCCAACCTGTTGAAATGGACGACCCTTGGTTTCCCTCGGGGGCTTTGGATTGGTCAAGGGTCGTTTCCTTTTCGTTTTATCGGGCCTTCCCACGAGTTCCGCAACTTTGGTGATAGTCCACGACGACGTTTGGGGTTGTACAGCCAAACCAGGTCATCAACCTTAAATCCTCCAGTGTCGGCCTTGATGTCATAGGTCTTCTTCATTTTATCGCTGGCACTCTGGATGTTCAACCGGACTCGTTCGTGGATGTCGTCCATTCTCTGCCGAAGTTTGCTGACGTAGTCCTCTCCCGCAGTGTCTTGTCCTGGCGGTATCCCAAACTTCAGGTCACAAGGCAGTCGCAGTTCTCGGCCCATTATAATACTAGCAGGAGTTTGACCGGGTGACTCTGTACTGCGGATCGATAGGCCATCAGGAACAAATGAAGATACTGGTCCCAGTCTCTTTGATGGTCAGAGACAACCTTGGACAAGTGGCGGTTGATCGTCCTGTTCATCCGTTCCACCATTCCATCGGACTGCGGATGTAGGGCCGTAGTTCTTGTCTTGCGGATGTTCAGCAGTAGACATATTTCTTGGAAAAGGTTGGATTCGAAATTTCTGCCTTGATCCGAGTGCAGCTCCATTGGAATACCGAATCGACATATCCACTCTTTCACCAAGACGTCGGCGACGGTGATGGCTTCCTGGTTGGGTAGGGCATAGGCTTCCGCCCACTTACTGAAGTAGTCCATTGCCACAAGGATGTATTTATTCCCGTGGTCGGATACGGGAAACGGGCCGGCGATGTCAATGGCGATTCTCTCGAACGGGCTGCCTACGTTGTACTGACGCATCGGGGCCTTGGGTCGTATTCGAGGTCCATTGCTAGCAGCGCATACAGCGCACTTCCTGCACCAGTCCTGGACGTCAGCTTGACAATTGGCCCAGTAAAACCGTTGCCTCACTTTCTGCAGGGTCTTCGTCACTCCCAGATGTCCTCCGGCGACTCCATCATGGATTTCCCGCAGCACTTCCTCTCTTCTGTTCCTGGGAACAATTATTTGGCGTCTGTCTTCCCACCAATATCGGCCTCCAACACACGTTTCAGGATCCCTAATAGCCGGCGCCTTTGTCCTCCATTTGCCTTTCTCCAACCCCCAATAGGACTTAACAGCCGGCGAGTAACCTGCGACTTCCTGCCATGATGGTCTTCGATTGCCCTTCTTCCAGCTGACGACTAAGCCAAGGTCGGGGTCTCTCTCTTGGTCTTTCTGGATCTTGCTGTCATTCCAGTTGTCATCCATTGCCGCGGTTCTACAAAGTGTTGCTTCTTTCTCTTCTGCTCGTCGGCAATGTGAGCAATCATCTGGACATGGTCTTCGCGACAAGGCATCTGCATTCTTATGACTAGTTCCGGCTCGATGTTCGATCTCGAAATCGAATTCTTGGAGTCTCTCGATCCAACGTGCTACTTGACCCTCAGGATTTTTGAACTGTAAGAGCCATTTGAGAGCTGCATGGTCAGTTCTCAACAGGAATCTTCTTCCATACACGTACTTGTAGAAGTGTTCCACTCCCTTCACAACAGCTAACAGCTCTCGCCTGGTGACACAGTAATTGCGCTCTGGTTTGCTAAGCGTCTTGCTGAAATAACCAATGACCTTCTCCTGTCCCTCCTGGATCTGAGATAGGACAGCTCCAAGTCCCACGTTGCTGGCGTCCGTATCCAAAATGAATTCCCCTTTGGGTAGGGGATAGCTCAGTATAGGTGCGTTGATCAAAGCTCCTTCCAGCTTCCTGAATGAGTCTTGACATTCTTCGGACCACTGGAACTTTGTTTGGCCTTCCGTGAGCTTGGTCAGTGGTTTAGCGATGTTGGCAAATCCCAGCACATATCGGCGATAGTATGTGCATAAACCAAGGAAACTTCGAAGTTGGTGAATGTCTTTTGGGATGGGCCAATCCTTAACAGCTTTGATCTTCTGGTCGTCTACTGCTACTCCTTCCCCAGAGACAACGTGGCCGAGGTATCGTACTTCTTTTTGGAACAGATGGCATTCTTAGGGCTCAGCTTCAATCCGAGTTCCTCAGTCGCAGGAATACTTCCTCCAAGTTTTTCACGTGGTCCTCAAACGATCTGCCGACCACAATTATGTCGTCGAGATACACTAGACACGTGTTCCATGAGAGTCCCTTCAGTACTGTTTCGATCAATCTTTCGAATGTGGCGGGAGCATTACAGAGCCCGAATGGCATAACGGTGAACTGCCACAATCCTGAGCCGATGGTAAAAGCAGTCTTTTCTCGATCTTCCTGAGCCAGTTCTACTTGCCAGTATCCACTCTTCAGATCAAGGGTCAAGAAAATCGTGGAACCAGCCAACGTGTCTAGGGTGTCATCTATTCTCGGGAGAGGGTAACTGTCCTTCTTCGTGACATTATTAAGTTGGCGATAGTCTACACAAAGCGTGTCGATCCATCCTTTTCTTCACCAGTACGACTGAGAGGACCAGGGACTGTCAGATGGTTCGATAACTCCTTCTTTTCCCATATCGCTGACTATTTTGTCAGCCTCTTCCTTCTTGGCAAGAGGAAGTCTTCTTGCTGATTGCCGGATCGGTCGGGCACCCCAGTATCAATCTTGTGCTGGACCACATTAGTTCGACTCCTCCTTTCCTTGTCCGGTATCGAAGATGTCTTGGTACTTTTGACTAAATCTCTTAGTTTGGGCTGTTGAGCTGGTTTTATATCTTTGGAAGAGATGGCAACAAATTTTTCTAGTTCTGTGGGCAAGTTGTTGGGTTGGCTAATCGTACCTCGTACGCCCCGGATCACAGATGAAACTGACGAGCAGTGCCCTAAAATTGTTCCTTTCTTTAAGGTCACTGGAAAGTAATTGACATTCATGACCCTTACCGGTACAAATTTTTCAGCACGTAACAGGGTTTTCCCTAGGGCAATCCCTTGTCCAATTTTCTCATCATGAAGTTTGGGCTCGAACATCATCACGTCCCACTGCTCGCACTCCCGTCCAGGCGAGCCTCCAGGATGGTTTCAGCCCTCTCAGGTACGCTTACATCTTCAGCCAACAGCACACGGATCAACTCTTCACTTCTCCCATGAAGTACCAGCTCTTCTCCGTTGACACGTAGGACGCCGTCTTTGAAATCCAATTCAAACCCTCTGAATTCATGATGTCCATTCCGATGATTGCATCGTCTTCGATGTCCGCTACAAGTGCCTGATGTTTCACTTTAGTGCTGCCCAAAATTATTTCAATCGGTAGCTCGCCATATACAGTAGCTGGCTCCCCTGTTGCTGTGCGTAGCTTCCAAGTTGTCGGTTCAATTCGTTCCGGTGTTCTGGCAAAGGAAGGTCCGAGAATTGTCCTAGTCGCACCTGTATCTAGCAGCATGGTGCAAGGCTCGTTATTGATGAGACCGTCTACGAAAACACCTCTGTTCTGTCGTTTCAGGATAGCGACATATGCGTTGTTAACCGGGGCTTGCTGGACACAGGCCGACGATTGCCCCTTCTCGTCGTCCTTCTTTAGTTTTCCTGCATCGGAGTCGTGTTTTCGAATGTTGGACATTTGCTACGCACATGTCCAATTTTGCCACAATTCCAGCATCTTATCTGTCTTTTCTCCGGCAAAACTTCCTTCATCACTTTTCTTATGGCAGCTTCCAAGTCAGCATGCTCCTGTGAGTCTTCTTCAATACTTCGAACTTTACTTTGGTTTTTGCAGGATTGCTTTGCTGCCTCAAATTCCAAAGCGCGTGCCAGTGCGTCTACGAGATGTGTTGGACGAGCTAGTGTCAACGCTTGTCTGGTTTCTTGGTCACGGAGTCCATCCAAGAATGCCTGAACCGCTAATCGCTCCATTACATTCTCCGGTGTGGCTGGATATGCGAGACGAACCAAGCGTGCAATGTCAGCTTCGAATTCTTGTAAGGATTCGCCCGATTTCTGGCAGCGATTTTTCAGTTGGGAGTGGTATACGTGTTCCAAATGGGCGTGGCCATATCGTAATTCTAGATGTTTAATCAGCTGATCATAGTCCTCCTGTTCTTGGGCGGTGAGAGTTTGTAGAATATTTGTCGCTTCTCCACGTAATGCAAGTGTCAGTGCTACAGCTCTTTCCCCTGCATTCCATCCGTTTGCTTTGGCCGCTGCTTCAAACTGCCGGCGGTAATTTGCCCATGGAGTTTTTCCGTCGAACTGAGGCGGCTTCATGGAAAGCTTCCTATTTCTGAAATGACCTTGACATCTTTTATACCCTCTTGAACTTTATCCACGTTCAAACTCAAGTCCAGCATTGCATTTTCGTTAACCATCTCTGTGGAGGACGCACTATTAATTTGTTTTTCCAGCTTACTGATCGTTTCCTTTATTTTGTCCATTTCTGCCTCGATTCCGTCTTTGATTCCATCGCTGATTATTTCCTTCATCTTGTCCATCTCTGCCTCGACCCCATCTTTGATTTTATCTACCTCCGTGTTCATTTGCTCCCTAATTTTATCTATCTCTGTCTCAACGGTTCCCATTCTTTCTTCTAGGAAATTAGCCACACCACACAATTCTTTTTTTAGGCCTTCTGTGTTTTCCAGGAACTTCTCTTCCAGGCTTCTTGAATTTTCTAGAAGCTTCTCTTCCAAATTTCTAGAATTTTCTTGAATTTTCCAGGCTTCTTGAATTTTCTTCCAGTTTATTCATTACCAAACTTAAATCACCTCCGGGAACTTCGAATAAAAATGTTTCGGGGTCCTCACCTTCTTGTATAAGTCCTTCTGCAAGTCTTTCCTGGAGTACTTGCTTTTTACCTGTTGTTTCCAGTTCCCTTTCCTCCAATTCCTGTTTCAATTCCGCTACCTTCAAATCCGCAAGGCGCACTTTTTTCGAACACATTTTGTCTTTGACGAGGTATCAGTCTGTTTTACACGAAAAGTTTATCAGTTTGTTAAAAATTCACTTTGCGAATTCTTTTCCACGGGCCACCAGTCTATTGTCTGTTTCACGCGAACAGCGTATCAGTTTATATTTCCACGCACAATTGTCCACTTCGCGAAAACCGGGCCACTGACTATTTGGGGCGTACAAAAAGGTCTATCAATTTATTTTTCTGACTATCCACTCCACGATCACTTGTTTATTTCCAAAATCTCACTTCCGACATCAATTGTAACGTAAATAAACTTAACTTGGTTTTATTAATTTATTTCACACTTAATCTACAACTTAATTTATATTACTACGCCACTGAATAGCTCGATCGCATGGCTCGTTCAGACCGTGTTACTCCACTTGAGGTTTGCCTATTTATCTCCGATACAGCATTCTCGATGTTTCGAATTCCGGCAGTTGGCGACGGCATGTTCCAATTGTTTCCAATATTGACCGTTGTTTTCCGCGGAAGAGCGACTGGATGGTTCTCGAATATCTCCGGGGATGATCTCATCGCTGTCGATGGCAACGCGTTAGGCGACAGGTCCGGCCTAGGTTCGTTACAATAAATATCATTTATATTTTCTTTTTGAAAAAAATAGATTTCTTTCATTTTCAAGAAAAGCCTTTTTGTTTAAATGCTTTCAGCTTCCAAAATTCGATAATCTTTGTCTATCACATACACTGCTCAGGCACAGGATTTCTCCTACAATTATTTTGTGGCCTCTCAGTAATTATTTAGTTGAACCAATATATAACAATCGTACATGGGATTTCACAAACGATATTTGATTTAAAGTGGTTTGATAAAGCTGTTTTGAATTTAGAATGAACACAGGTATCGTATTTATTTCTATATTTTTGTTTCATAAAACAAATATTTTGGGGTTTGGTTTGGAGTTTTATGTTTATTTTCACCATTTTTATATTTCTGTCCAAGAATTGACCTCAAAATTGATATATATATACAGTGCTCGTCTAGAGTCTGTTCCCCCCCTACTAATTTTTGAACCACCTGGTATATCAAAACGAAATTTGGAGGGCCTAAATAAGAGATAAAAACCTATTTCTTCATGAAAAAATCACAGTTAAAAGTTTTAAAATAGCAGCTGAGCGTCATCTTCAATAATTTTTTTAAATAGAGCACCCCGTATATTATTCCATTTTCGAAATCTGCTCATAACTCCCAACAGTTTTCTTCAATACATTTTACTTCTGAATTCAATTGATTTCGAATTATTAACGTTTGAAAAGTGGCATTCCGGTTTAAAATGAAGTATGGATTTTGGTCACTTCCGGTAAAACATTTTGCTAACTAAACGTTGTTATTAATTTCTAGTTGAATCTCTTAATGAATTCGACTAATAAGAGGCGTAAAGAGAGTTTATTAAGGATAAACAGTACCGCTTACCAGAAAATCTCGAAGCCTACGAATGTGTTCTGTATATTCACAATCAAAACAAATTAGTTAGCTAAAAAATTATAATTTATTTTTGAATAACACTTTTATTACACCCCAACAAGTGTTCAATGTGGCCCCCTCCTAAATCTTGACACTAAAGTGCCCTATTATAAATAGCTTCTCTCACGTTGATGAAAGTCTGTTAATCTATTTCTTCACATGTATCTATTATTCTGCGATCCAACTCTTCTAATGTTTGGCATTCAGTGGCGTTGATTTTTGACTTCAGGTACTCCCAAAGGAAAAAATCTAGAGGTGTAAGATCCGGAGATCTTGTTAGCCATTCTGTACTTCCCCTGCGATCTATCTATCGCCCAGGAAAGTTTGTATCGAGGAACTCTCTAGACATGCGATCGAAATGGGGAGGTGCCCCATCCTGCTGAAATATGATTTCACGATTTTCAAACTCTTCCTTGATTAATACAATTTGTCTTATTCGAGGTTCAATTTCAGTTTCCAAAAGATTTCTGTAAAGAACTCCTGTAACATTGTCTCTGATGAAAATCGGTCCAACAACGCGATTGCCCAAAATGCCCGCCCAAACATTCACCTTTTTAGGAAACTGGGTATGTCCCTCTCTAAAAATATGCGAATTAGTATCGCTCTAGTATAGTACATTCTGTTTGTTGACTTTTCCATTGAGAAAAAAACGTGCATTCGTCTGCAAAACATACAGGTTTTAGGAAGCCCCGTTCTCCTTCAATTGTTCTTGTTAACCACCCACAAAATTCAACCCTCCGGTCTAGATCATCCTCCGTGAGAGCATGCAGGATTTTCATTTTATAGGGATGAAACTTTTCTTTTCTTAGGACTCTTCAGGACCTTTTGGACACTTACTCCACAGGATTCAGCAACTGCAGACGTCGACTGAGTCGGATTGATTACCATTTCAGCAACAATTTCTACCTTTTTTTCTTCTGAAAGAGGCGGTCGTCCTGATCTTAGAGCATCTTTCAGCGTACCAGTTGCTTGGAGCTTATTCAAAAGTTTGCGCAAATATGACCTCGAAATATGATTCTCGGGAAATCTATCATTAAACATACGGACTGCTAGATGATAATTTCTTCCAGCTTCTCCAAATATCAAAACTGCTTCAAATTTATCATCTAAACTACGAGCCATGATCACACTTTTCATAAAAGGATTTAGGCGCTAAACGGACTATTGACAGTTAACGTTCAGTTTGACAGTAAACAAGAGTTACCGCGACAACGATTTTTTCCAATGCAAACTTGATTGAAAGCAACATTAGTGTTTTTGGTTGGGTTTGAAATCACCAAAATGTCACTTTTCAAACGTTAATATTTCGAAAAAAAATCAGTTTAGGAGTAAAGTGTATTGATGAAAATTATGAGCAGGATTCGAAAATGGAATAATATACGGGGTGTTCTATTTAAAAAAATCATTGAAGATGGCGCTCAGCCGCCATTTTAAAACTTTTAGCTGTGATTTATTCATAAAAAGTAGGTTTATATATCCTATTTGAGTCCTCCAAATTTTGTTGCAATATACCAGGTGGTTCAAAAATTAGTACGGGGGAACGGACTTTAGACGAGCACTATATATATATATATATATATATATATAAATGAATGAACCTAACTCCCAAGAATCAACAATCCTCATATATATATATATATATATATATATATATATATATATATATATGAGGGGAGTGATATGTTCTATTTCTTCTCTAATTCTGATTTTCAAACTTTCAATATTGGTTGGTCTATTGAAGTATACTTTGGATTTCAGGTAACCCCACAAAAAGTAGTCAAGTGGTGTCATATCGAGAGAACGGGCTGGCCACTCTATTGCACCTCGTCTACCAATCCATCTGTTGGGTAAAACTCCATTCAGGTATGCACGAATTTCAACTGCAAAATGTGGTGGTACACCGGCTTGCTGATACCAGATATTACTATCTATTTGATTCGGATTGTCATTATCTGGAGAAAGTCTTTTCAGCGTTAGAACTAAAAACTTATTCAAAAACCCCAAGTAACGTTCGCCGTTTAATGTTTCGTTGAAAAAATATGCTCCAATTATTTGATTATTTATAATCCCTGCCCAAACATTTACTTTTCTGGGATATTGCGTATTGGCCTCCTTCATCCAATGGGGATTTTCTCGGCTCAAATATCGACAGTTCTGTCTGTTGACGGTTCCATTTAAAACAAAAGTTCACTCGTCGGAAAACAATTTATTTTTTTAAACTATAGATCCCCGCTTCCTACGAAGGCGTAGAAGGGCCACTGAATTTTTTTTATAATTCTGACTCAGTATCTCGGAATTACGACTCATATAATTCCGAGATATTAAGTCGGAATTCCGAGATACTGAGTCCGAATCATATAATTCCGAGTCATTAAGTCGGAATTCCGAGATACTAAGTGGGAATTATATAATTCCGAGATGTTTAGTCGGAATTCCGAGATACTAAGTCGGAATGATATATTTCCGAGTTATTAAGTAGGAATTCCGAATTATTAAGTCGGAATTATATATTCCGAGATGTAAGTCGGAATTCCGAGATACTAAGTCGGAATGATATATTTCCGAGTTATTAAGTCGGAATTCCGAGATACTAAGTCGGAATTCCGAGATACCAAGTCGGAATTATATAATTCCGAGTTATTAAGTCGGAATTCTGAGATACTTAATCGGAATTATATAAATCCGAGATGTTAAGTCGGAATTCCGAGATACCAAGTCGGAATTTAAATAAAAATTCAGTGGCCCTTCTACGCCTTCGTAGCTTCCATGTTATGTTATGTTATGTCACAGAGTGTGTTTTCATAAAACATAAATCGACGTGTTTCAGGGTTTTTCTTGAAAATGGCTAATAACGTAGAAAATGAATTTATCCGTTACATATGGTGCTCACTGTATAAATATATATATATTGTTATATTGGTAAGAATAGTTTGATTTATTATTATTGTTATGATAATTATGATAATTATTTTAGCTCCGCGTTGGGCTCCATTTTATTATGTTTATATGAATTGTTGTTATTTTTGTCCTTACTTTGGAGACTAATTGTAATGTAATGATAATGTAAAAATATTTCTAAAGTTGTCAACTTTTATTTTCCCTGTATAATATTATTTGACTTTGAAAATATTTTTTTGTTTTCAATTTTCGTTTATTTCTAATTCTTATTTTGGCTATTCAGCTCCACGTTGAGAACCCTAATGATTATGAAATATCAATTACTGAATTTTGCCAAATTGTTATGAAATAACGTCACTGTTTTCTCGCCACGTTGCTGCCAATTGTTATTACCCTTTCTTACCACGACTAACTCAGTTGGTACGCCTTCGCCTCAAGAGTCGATACTGGCAATAGAGCCACTGCCTTGTCCTGATGTCATTCGAACTATTTCAGTTCAGTGTTTATCATATGATGTGGAAAATAAACCAGAAATTATCAAAACAATTATTTCCTTTATTCAGGAAAACTTATATTAACCTGGCCTGCGATAGATTACTTAAAACTATGGTCAATTGACAAATTTTCATAGAAAATAATGAAAAACAGTGATGGATACTGTAAACATAACCTCACTTTTTCTTTTGGGTTGGAAGAATTTTTTTATAGTTCAATACCAAAATAAAATAGAGTTATATACAAGTTACGTTGTAAAGTGATTCAGTTTGTGATGTGCACTAAAAGAGTTTATACCTGGAGCTGGAACTGTCGCTGATGCAATATCTGCCAATAATCTGAAATCCTGCTTCATCCACTCCTCTCAGGGACTCTCCATTTGCAAAGGAACCATCCAAAATTCCCGAAATCAGCTTGGACAACTTTTTATGTGGAGTCCAAAAAGGTAATCTTCTTTTATGCTATTTATTTTGTGTCGAAATTATCCAGAAGTTGAATTGGTTTGTTATTTTTGGCAAACTACTTCGTCATTCGTGAAAATATTCAATTTCCTTTTTCACAAATTTTCTACCTGGCTTCGTTCTCAATTTTTTTTTAATCTCCTCCTGGCTTTGTTTTTTCTTCACGTGGATACCATTTCTGTTTTGTCATTTTTATTTGAATTTTCAAAATCGCGCACTTTCTTGTCGAACTTTCACTATTTTGGTGTTATTTGAGAAAACTTATGAACTAATATATTTTACATTTCTTATTAACTAAATACAATATTTGATGATAATTATTTTTGACATTTCTCTGTTCTCCTTTTCCACAATTTTCAAATCTTTTTTCTCACCATCCTGTTCCCTGATTGGCTATTGTGATCAAGAAGTTTCTTGTTCTTCCATTGGCTATTTTAGTTAGATGCAATTTCATATACTGTATGTTTCAAGTTTATAATTTTGTTGATCACATTTAATTTAGAATGATTTTGTAAATCTAGACTTTTTTGTTGTATTTTAAACAATTATAGGTTGTAATCATTTTGACAATGTATGAAAATGATTGCATTATAGTATTTGCATATTTTTACCTATCAATATTATCCAAAGGCTTTATAAAGGAAATAGAATCTCAAAAAATTGTAAAAATAATATCTCATGAACTACTAACTATTAAATATTCATTATTTTGTGGTTTTTTTACGAAATTATTTATTTTTCACCTTTAAAATATATTACTGGTCCTTTCTAACATAACAATATATATATATTACCATTTTAAAGATGTCATTCTATTAAATATCACCTTAATTCCATACATTTCGAACTTGTGCAGCAATATGTGATTAACACAGTCGACAGGTCACAAAATACTTCTGCTACAACCTCTCCATTATTCAGCTGAGGATAGAGCTCAACAAGAAAGACAAAGATCGCCTCGTTTGTGCTAAAGTCCAAAAACCGTACTGTTTAAAATGAATTTTTTTTTTTTAGAAAGTTCATGTTACTTTTTTCTCATTAATATTTCAACAATCTTTGCTAAAGTAGTTAATAATAATATAGGTCTGGAAGTTGTAAGGAAAGATCTCAGCAACTTTCAAAAATGGTAGGAAGTATCTATTCAATACAGATTCCGCCAAAATATTCAATATGTTGTCAGGTAATTTCGAAAATATTTTTAATGAAACATCATTACATCCTGATGAGTTCTTATTACATTACAAGCTTTTATTTAGTTTCACCTGTTCCGGTGTCTGTCTGTAATCAAATTTTGCAAGTTAAATTTGACCCACTTCTAGTTGCTCGATTAACGTAAATTATGGCAGGTGTTCATAGTTCCCGTGACAATGCATTATGGAATTTTTGTTAGAGAAAAAAAACAAAATAGTGGCTCTAAGATGACGGACGATATTTATGTTTATGGCCCGATTCGACTCAAAATTGGTATATGGGGGGTTTCAGTGTCGAAGATCACGAATTTTTGTCAAAATTCATAAAATTAAAATGGCGGCTTCAAGATGGCGGACGATCTCTGTGATTATGGTCCGATTCTATTCAAAATTGGTGTGTGGAGGTTTTGGGTTCAGAGATTATGAATTTTTTGTCAAAATTCATAAATTCAAGATGGCGGATGAGTTTTGTAATTATGGTTCGATTCTATTCAAAATTGGTATATGGGGGTTGAAGATATGATCAAAATTCATAAAATCAAAATGGTGGCTCCGAGATGACGATCTCTGTGACTATGGTCCGATTCTTTTCAAAATTAGTATGTGGAGGTTTTTGGGGTCCAAGATGGCGGACAAGTTTTCTGATAATGGTCCGTTTTTATTCAAAATTGTTATGTCGGGGTTTTTAGGGTCGAAGATTATGAATTTAGTCGAAGATCATTGATTTTTTGTAAGAATTCATAAATTGAAGATGGCAGCTTCAGAATGGCGAACGAGTTAGTCTTTAGATGGTGTCCTCATTGAAGAACTAGATAGTTCACAATTTACAGGAAAAAGGCCTCATAATGAAGATGCATTAACAAAAATGCTTAGATCAAGGCATACTTACTGAAAAGCACCAAATAAAATAATTAATTAAAAAACCTTTTGAAAGACAAGCTTTTATTCAAATGCACTGAAAAGTGAAAAATAATTGCTTCGAATGTGTGACGTAGGTTATTCCGTGAGTTATAGATTCAAAAGCTTGTCGCTTTCGTAGTCGAACTGAAAACTTTGCGCGACAAGCTCTTGAATCTATAACTGACGGAATAACCTACGTCGCACATCCAAAGCTATTATTTTTTACTTTTCAGCGCATTTGAATAAAATCTTGTCTTTAAAAAGAGTTTTTTTTTTTCATTTCAGAAAGAATATTAGAAAACAGAAAAGATATTGAATTGAGAACAAAGAAAGATATGATACGTGAATTGAGGAAACAGTCAATCACACTGAAAGAATACGAGAACGAAATACCAGGGCGGTTGGCGAGACAAAAGGGAGGAGGGGTTTTAGGCAGTAGAAATCCGACACTATATAAAGTCCATCCAATATCAATTGCAGAAGCTGTTTCTATAGGGAGCAAATGAAGACTCACTATATGCGAAGAAACGGAACGAAAAATAATCTGTACTACTCGTAAACATTTTCCGTCGGTAAACGGTAGATCAAAAGAGCCGATAGTCAACGTGGACTCGAGTGACGGCTGTCTATCGTACAACCGAGTCGGACATTAATGCTGGCAGGTGTGTCTCTACGATGGGAGGTCATAAATCACGCGTTATATTTGTGTTTTGATAGCTCTGGAAGATTAAAAACCAGTAGCGTCTATGGTCTTGGTGTGTGCCGATCGAAATACGTTTTAGGATATGATAATAACCTACATCAAACAATGAAAGAAATTATTTTTCTTTCTTAATGTATTTGTATAAATAAAAGCTTGTCTTTAATTGTTTTTCATTTTTCATTATTTATGAAGTATTTTAAAAATCTTAAAATATCTAAATGAAATTAGTTATCTCCGCCACTGCTGCTCATGGGATTTCGCCGCAAGACTTTTTTATGCTCTGCAATTGATATTGGGAAAACTATACCTCCATGAGTTGTCTCAGGCAAGAGGAAAAAAAGGTGGTTACAAAATTCGTTTCAATATATTTCTCTCTCATATATGTGTTTCCCTCTACCTTGTTTCATATAATTATAGTAACCTTCGATGTTTTTGGTATAAGTACACCGAAAATTATATTTTTCAAGCTGTCTGATGCAACTTTGAGAAGGATTAGGTCGATATGGCGTGAAAATAAAATAGTGTTAGTAACTAAGAAAAATAATTGGTTAATTATCATGTAGATAATGAATAATGATAAAATAGTACGTGATAATTGTTAATAAAATCAAGTTTTTTTCAGTTTTATCGCTCATTAAGATAATTTCATAAAGTAATCACCATTAAGATACAGATCTTTATCAAATCCTACCATTTTACTGCGTTTTTATTGTATACCACCTTATGTTGATTCCATGTCAACTTCAGGAGGTGATTCCTCACAATATTCTAATATGAATGGTCCAAATGAATATATGTCCAGAAACGCTTCGTTTCCGAGATACAAGGTGTTATTTTATTTTTATGTTCGTTTTTTTCAAATATCTTCCGAAATACTGACCTTAATTAAACGAAAATTGGTATTGAGAAGTTTTTTGAGGTGTCGAATTCGAACCTGATGTTATCATTGCTCTTACTCGTAGTGGGCGCCACCTACACGTCTTTTTTTTTTGAAGATTTATTACTTTTTTGAGATTTAGCACATTTTTCAGTAGAAAAATATCAATTCTTCTATCATATCTACGTAAAAAAGCTACCTTTGTTACAAGTCGCTATAAGCAACCGTTTTCTAGATTTTGGGCTTGA
>JAFIRS010004409.1:0-88008 GCA_018342105.1 Gonioctena quinquepunctata
TGTTGCGTTCAAATTAACAGTGCCGTCTAGGTGGGTAGGAGTTAGTAACAAGGCCTACCCAAACACTATGAAATGATAATATAAAAAATACCAACTTGTGACTGGCCGAATGACGAAATGTCAAAAAACCATAAAAAAAAAAAAAAAAAAAAAAAAATAATCAAAAAATGATAACGCATCATGGGGGATTAAAAAGGCCCCAAACTGAAACTTTAACAAATGGGAACATATTTTCCTTATACATAGAAATTGAGCGTAGAAAATTTTAGGGGAAATAAACCCCCAATTTAAAAAAAGATTTTTAAAGCCCCAACTGCCCAACAATATTTTGACAATGCAGAGGATAACTTGGGTCGAAAAAATTTTGATTTTTGATTACTTATTTTAAAAAATCAACCCCAATTTAAAAAAAAGTCGGGAGAAAACCGCCCCAAAAATTTCATTTATTTTCCCTTGCGGAAATTATAGAAAATTTAGAAAGGGGTAAACCCCAATTGAAAAAACGATTTCGGGTTAAAACCTGAAATTGCCCCAACAGTAAAAAGACCATTCTGATTACAATAAATTCAAAAAATTTTAGTTTTAAAAAACCCCAAAAAAAAAAAAGATTTTGGGGAAGATTGAAACTGCCCCAACAAAAGTATTTACAGATTATTTTGAGATGCAGAGAATAGTTGGGTAGGTTTGATTTGAGGGGGGTGAAAAGTTGGGTTTGGATTTCACCCCCTCGCAATGCAAAATTTTTTTCAACAGCAAATGATTCCTGCATGTCAGTATGATCTGTTTACTTTCGTTATGGCAGTTTTAGGCCTTACACCCTAAATTCATTTTTTGTTTAATTTAGGGTTGGTATTTCACCCCCTCTGCAAGTAATGCAAGAATTTTTTTCACCAAATTATTCTCTGCATCGTCCAGTATGATCTGTGATTACTTTCGTTATGGCAGTTTTAGGCCTTACACCCTAAATTCATTTTTTGTTTAATTTAGGGTTGGTATTTCACCCCCTCTGCAAGTAATGCAAGAATTTTTTTCAACAGCAAATTAATCTCTGCAGTGTCGAAAATGATCTGTAATATTTTTTGTTGGGGCAGTTTTAAGTCTTGTCCCCGAAATCGATTTTTTTTAAGTTGGGATTGGTATTTCACCCCCTCTGCAAGTAATGCAAGAATTTTTTCAACACAAAATGAATCTCTGCATCGTCAAGAATGATCTGTGGATACTTTTGTTGGGGCAGTTTTTGGTGTTAACCCCGAAATCGATTTTTTTTTAAATTGGGGTTGGTATTTCACCCCCCTCTGCAAGTAATGCAAGAATTTTTTTCCACACCAAATGATTCTCTGCATCGTCAAGAATGATCTGTGGATACTTTTGTTGGGACAGTTTTAGGCCTTACCCCCGAAATCGTTTTTTTTAAGTTGGAGTTGGTATTTCACCCCCTCTGCAAGTAATGCAATAATTTTTTTCAACTGCAAATGAATCTCTGCAGTTTCAAGAATGATCTGTGATATTTTTTGTAGGGGCAGTTTCAAGTCTTGTCCCCGAAATATATTTTTTTAAAATTAGGGTTGGTATTTTACCCTCTCTGCAAGTAATGCAAGAATTTTTTTCTACACCAAATGATTCTCTGCATCGTCAAGTATGATCTGCGGATACTTTCGTTGAGGCAGTTTTAGGTGTTAACCCCGAAATCGATTTTTTTTTTAATTGGGGTTGGTATTTCACCCCCTCTGCAAGTAATGCAAGAATTTTTTTCCACACTAAATGATTCTCTGCATTGTCAAGAATGATTCGGATACTGCAAAAAATTTTTTCAACGCCAATTGATTCTCTGCATTGTCAAAATGATCTTTATTTCTTCTTGGGCAGTTTGTCTTAACCCGAAATAGTTTTTTTTTTTTGGGGGTATTTCCCCTGCAAGTAATGCAAGGATTTTTCCACACCAAATGATTTTATGTATAAGGAAAAATAATATGAGACAGATTTCAGCTTGGCACATTATAATCCCACCATGATGCAGAATTATCATTTTTTGGATTAAAAGGTATTGGGAATCATTCTTAAAGTAATTCATAAGTATTTAACGATTTTCCATTTTGTGAAGGAGAAAATGAGGATAATACTTTTTACATCTTCGCTGAACACCAAATAAATTTTAAGTCCGACGCCGCTGATCATTCGGCAATCTTCGGCAAATTGGCTGCTATCTTTTAGCTGCTGTTTTCACACAGGTGAATACACCAGGGTTTTTAGGCATCGAAATATACTGCATCAGTTTAATTTTTTACCGACCTAAATCTTTCCCGAATAACTGCACATCCGCGCTAATAAATTTATCCTTTGTCTATTAAGGTAATTAAAAACTTTCATATTTTCATGGAACATGCAGTATACGTTAATTAAATTTCAGCCCTGCTCCGGGAAAAACAAAAAACAGAAAAGTCTTTGTTTCCCAAAATGATGTATGTGTAGCGGAATTACTGGACCTCTGCATTTTGCGCAGAATGGCCCTACAGTAATCACGGTATCATTTTTCGGAGCAAGAACTTGAAATAATTATATGCAGCGAATGGTAAAACGACATGAAAATACGGTAATGCTGCACCGAAGTGATTCCGTCACGCTATGTTACGTGGTGCGGAATATGAAACATCTATTGTTTGAAGCTTGTTTTTCGTGGAGATATGTTGATGATGTTTTCGCCATCTGGAACCAGACCACAGATGAATTTTCAGATCATATAAGTTAGGATAGGTGTCATATGATCACGGCTATCCTCTGAACATCACTATGAATATGTATTAAATACATTAAAATATATTACGTGTGAGTTCTGTATTTAATAGACGATGAATATTGAATAGTTTGTACATAACAATTTCAGATGAGAATATTTTTATTACTTCTAAACTACTTATCATAATTCGACAAATGGGGTTAGTCCATTGAAATGTTACATGAGCTTTGCATTTTTTAGAGGACGCAATTTCATTTTTGGGACATGTGTGAGGGGTCAATAGAAGCTTAACCTCAAGTTTGTGGGGTCGCCACCCTTGTCCCCCGGCCGCCATCTTGGAAAAAGGGGTGAAAACACTTTTTTCGCGATATCTCGGAAACTATACGTCTTAAAATTTGTAAAATCATAATTTGTAGCAAATTGTTTTTTCTACAAATATGTTTATATAACTTTTTGCCCTAAATTGAAAATCAAAGAAGTTATAAGCAAAAAAGTGAGAAAATTTCTGTAAAAATTTTCTTTTCTGCTCTATAACTTTTTTTTTATACATTTTACAGAAAAATTACCTCAGACCAATCTTGTAGATGATCTTTTGAGAAAAATCTTTTTCTCTAATTTTTTCCAATTCCATTCATTTAAAACGCTGTTACAGCGCTCCAAAGTTGACCGGGTTCGTCAATGCTCATGAGAATCCGGTCGAAACAAAATGTTTAAATTATTTTTGATTTTTGTTTTATTGTAAATATATTCTTACAAAATTTTTGTTAAATTCGAACAACTTTACTTACTCATTCCTAACTCTTTTCCCCGCCACCTATGAGGTAGAGTCTGTAAGCGCGTTTTTTTTAACGTGGTATCCCCAGTTGGCCTACTCCACGGACATCTTGCTTATAAGGTAATCCTCGTCATCTAATATTTTTAATCACTTATTAGCTAGCTACTCTGATCGACTTTTCTTCGATGGTCCAGGCTTGGCTCAGAATCAAAATCAACGTCAAATGTGAAAGTGTGAGGAATGACAGGAGTCATAGTTGGAAGTTCATCTTCAAATTCATTTTCTTCCATTTACTTTGATATTTCCATAATGTTGCTGCATGTTTCGCCAGAACAATGGAGGCATACTCTAGAGCATTTCAGGCCTGCTTTTCTGCACCCACACATGCTTCCACAGTTTCCTTTGCATCTGCAAAAAATTAATTTCATGAGATCGGGGGGTGCTGGAGGCTTGGAAGCTTGTATTGGCTTCCAAATGTTTGCATGCTTCTTCCAGCCCCAATCTTTAGGATTTTGATATCTTCCGAGCCACGACTGGACCTGGTGATATACTCGGAGACTGTGAAAACGAGCAGCATCTTGTGTTGGAGGCAACGATGATAAATTAAATGAATTTTTAGTCACTGTCTTGGCAAATCGTTTGTATCGCAAGCCGTCTAGTGAGTCGTCTTCATTACCGCCGTATAAAGCTATGGAAAAACGTTCTCCAACAAGAGTGAGCAAAGTTGGATCGACTTTCTCACTCAGGAATAGCGCGGTACCACCAGATAATTCAGGATGTTTCTTCATTATTTTTATAAATTTTAATTTCCTCATATTATAGGCTGCTGATGTTGTATCACATCCTGAAAAAGCATGAAGAAACAGCAAATTCTGTGTTATGAGATCTCCATACATAAAATGTACCTAATGCCGTGAGCAATACAAGAATGTCAATGTCCTCCGCCACAATAATAACAGATTCAGTTATAGAGCAAAAAAGAACATTTTTACAAAAATTTTCTCACTTTTTTGCAAAAAGTTAAAAAAACATATTTGTAGGCGAAACAATTCGCTATAAATTATAAACCTACAAATTTTTTATAAGACGCACAGTTTCCGAGATATCGCGAAAAAAGTGTTTTCACCCCTTTTTCCAAGATGGCGGCCGGGGGACAAGGGTGGCGACCCCACAAACTTGAGGTTAACCCATTACCTCCCAGCGGTGCGTTCACGCATCGCAACTTTAATATTTTTTGGCGGGCAAGATATTGTTGATATCGCGAAAATCACTCGGTATTACCTTTCAATATGCTAATACTGTTGGATAAAAATATGTAACGTTAGATCAGAAGGAAATCCCAGATTTTAGTGCACTCTCAAGTGGGGTGAAAATTACTTTGGCTGTATACATTTTGTTGGCACTGACAAAATATAACTCAGATTCAAGATTTTTATTTCAGTTTTCATCAATGTGTAGTCATTTAGTGACACAATGATATATCACACATGAACTTGTTGTAATGAACAATGGGATAATTGTAGCAATAAAAAAAAATATTGGTGCGTTCGCGCATCACTGGTATCGTGCGTGAGCTCTAGGGATATTTTGACAAGCTCAGACAAGTTTACCTAAGCTGTGAGCCTACGTGAGAATAATTCAGAACCGATTCATTGATGTTGCGGGGTAGTTGTTCGGTTATCGAAGTTACTGAAAATATCTTTCAGAAAGGTTTTGACCCAAAAAGAACTAGAATCAGCTTTAGAGGAAGCTGTTGATGAACTAGGAAGACAGGGACATGAAGGCAATTATGATTGTTTGGAATATAATTGTCATAATGAATAGGTATTCTTCATGCAAGATATCATAGTAGATTCCTTTTTCAGATGTCATTGATGCAGTCTATATACCTCCAGATGTTGATACGCTCACAGACGAGGAAAACATTGACGATGAAAACTATTCACCAGAAAATGAACCGACTGATATAGTTGGAACTTTTGAACTACACGTGCCTGATAGTATGGTTGTGAATGCTTGGAAGCTCTATAACATAGCCTATCAAACAAAAATATCCCAACTTGATTTCAAATCATACGTTGCTTTACGTCTCTTGGAAAATGAAAGGGAATACGTAGTAAGAAATGTCCCTCGCCCTGTTGCTGAAATTCGATTTGATAACATTGGTCATATTCTCATAACTCATGGAACTAAAGCACGAAGAAGATGTAGAGTATGTCATAACCAGACAATTTATATTTGTGGAAAATGTAAAGAACCAAAGGTAGATAATTTGGTTGTTAATTCTTACCAGTGATGCGTTCGTGCACCAAGGAGCAAACTGACATAACTTTGTTATTTATTATCTTGATCGAGCCCAACTATTCTATTTTGTACCCTAGTGTATAGTTATTACTCTTCATGAAGATTTGTCTGCTTATGGCTAGTTTTTAGGAAATGCAAAAAAAAAAAAACTTTCCTTACCAGTGGTGCGTGTACGCACCATCATGTTTTTTCATGTTCTTGATTTTTTAAATTTTTTTTTAGTTCAAAAACTCATTCTACAAATGTGAAATAATGAATATATCTTGTCCGAGAAGCGTATTTTTATATTTTCCTATACCTGGGAGTACATGGGTTAAGCTTCTATTGACACCCCACACATGTCCCAAAAATAAAATTGCGTCCTCTAAAAAATGCAATATTCGGTCCTCAAATTGTAACATTTCAATGGACTATGTATCATTGGAAGCGTCTCGATCGTCCGTCCGCTGGTTATATTGAATATGGCGCCCTATTGATGACATAAAGTCATAGACTAAAAAAGAATATTCACAGGAGCCGTGTTGGGGATCAGATGAAAAGGCCTAATTATAATTAAAATGATAATTCTTTATTATTATTAGGTATTTAAGTTATCGTGGTTCATGCTATGTTTGTTTTACAATTTTTCTATGCTTTTTACTATTCTAGATCTTTAGTCAACGCATATGTATAAAAAAGTCAGTCTTCATGAATCTTCACTGTTAAAATTATGTGACCAACAATACATTTATGTTGAATACACAATAAAAATAATATGGGAATTTAAATTCATGGAAAACTTTGTATTTCAAGTAGATCAAATGGTATACAACTTGGAACATCTTGTATGGTAAATCTTATCAGCGAGATGTCAAAAACTATGCGAGGCAAACAATGAAATATAAAAATTATGAACACAGAAAAATGTCAAATATGAATTTTATCCAAGTCTGTAGATATAATATAAGGTATAGAATAGTACATTGTAAATAAAATCATTAGAATTATTAAAATAACAAAGGCCAGTCCATGTCATTTCCAGGAACGAAAAAAGGGGCTTTTGCAGTGAAGCTGTATTTTCCAGTAAGCACGAACACTTCCAAGAGGCAGGAGAACACCACAAAGAGAGAATAACAAGGTATTCCATAAGCTGAACCAAATAAAGTGGTACATATCAGGTCCAGAAACCCATATTGGTTATCTGATCACTTGTGTCCGTTTCTTTTGAACATTTAATGACTTTTTGATGCTCACCGACTCTTCATAACCTTCAAACGTTCAGTTAACTAGTATTTATCACACATCAACAATGTTTACCATTTCATATTACTGTCCTTAGTAGATAAGTTAGATTTCGCAGAGAAGGTCAGTTTTAACTATTTATTTCAATAAAAACAAATATTTGACGATTTTTCTGCAATCTGTGTTCTATCTATTGAGCACCTAACCACATTTCTCCCCACAAAACAGCATATTTGACATCAAGCATTGCGCCACTACTGAACATGCTGCTGATGATAGAGATGACTCATTCTTCATAGGCGTACAGACTGAGCTGGGGTAAGGTGAAGAGATTGTTGAAAAAGAATAAGACAACATAGCCGGAGTTCCATTTTGTTATGATAGGTAGTTATTCTTAAAATTATAAAATAAGAAAGAAATTACTAAAACAAATTTATCATAATATAAATCAATATTTAAGAGCCTATCGCAACAATATATATATATAGATTCTTGGTCCTGAAAAGGTCCGATTTCACGACGTTTCGGAAAATTCACATTCGTCATCTTTTGTAAACCCAGTTTAGTGAAAATCGTTTAGTGAATTGAGTGTCTTTTGTTCACTTCAATATGGATTTTCCTCAACTATCGGCCGCATAAATTCAAAAAATTGGATTACTGTATGAATTAAAAATTTCTACCTATTGACCGTATTCGCAATTGTGATGGTTGAAACTATAATTGAATTACCTTTTCAACGGTGTGCAACTCGACCTCTATCGAATAATTGTAATATTTCTTCTCTCAGAAAGTGAGATCGGTAATACCTTGCAAAATATTTGTTGTCCCAATGTTTCATATGAAAAACCGTTCAAAAGTTATCGAGATTAGGGTACCATTCAGATCCGCACTTATGCTTGACATTTCAAATGCACATTGTAAAAAAAAAAAACAATGACATGATGAAAACAATTGGATGATTGGAAAGAGAATTGAACTATATTTTCAACGATGTGCCACATGACCACCCATGCTATTCAAAATTTTGAAGTTGATGTGCCCCCCAGCGCCATCTATTGGGAAATCACAAAGTCTTTTATTTCAAAACGTAGTATCGGTGATATACCTTTTCAACCGACGAAATCAAAAGGAGGAGGTTCTCTAGTCGAAGCGTATTTTTTTTTAATGTATGACCAAGCATTACTTTTCACAGAGTAGTCCGATTTTGATGAATCTTCTTTCATTGGATAGGGTGTACTTCGGAATTGGTCTCATTGGAAATTGAAAAAGAACTGCCACCCCTAAGGGTAGCAAAATAGAGGATATTGATCGTTGATCCTCTGAATTTTGGCCCGTTAACCAATTCTATCAGGCATAACTTTGTACTTGGTTATCTGAGTTAGATGATTTTCATTTTATTGTATAGGGTAAACCTAGAAGTTGGCCATATTTGAATTTGAGAATAGAATAGAAAAATGGGGGATGATTGATTTTCCACGTGTGAACCGATTATCTTGAAACTTGGCACACATATGTAGTTCTGATAACACTACAATATAATGGATACCTTAATTGGTAATTGAGTAAGTAGTGATTAGTAGATTTTTGCCCTAAAAAATCAAGAAATAAAAACTTTTTAACAAAAAATTAAACTGACGAAAATAGAAACTGAAAAGCAAAAAATAACCATTCTTAGTCTTAATAACTAAGCTCCTAAACTAATGTAAGTAACCAATTTTGAGTCGTTGCCAATCAAACAATCAACGAAGATCATTAAATTTCTTAAAAAAAATTATCAAAACGCCACCTCGCATCCCGCTGCCATCATTTTACGCTTTACCTAATGCAATTGCTAGTTTGTTGGCGCCGACTCAAAATTAGTGACTTACATTAGTTTAGGAGCTTAGTTATTAAGACTAAGAAGGGTTATTTTTTGCTTTCCAGAGTCTTTTCTCGTTTTTGGTCGGTTTCATTTGTTTAAAAAAAATTCATTGTTTTACGTCGAACCGTTCAAAAGTTAACAGGGGCTATAAAAAGCCGCACTGTATAACCAGTCAACCAGTTGAAAAAAAGAAGTTTAAAAAATGAATGGTACGCAGTTTGTTTGTCGCTATAATATTAATTACGGCAGGGTCATTTTGTTCACATTGACAATTTATATATTTTCCATTTATAGCCAAATCTTGAGTACTACCACACAGTGTGTAAAATGTATTTCTCAAAATAATGGAACTGTTCTGGTAATCACCACGCTATCTTCATATACTTTCCGTATCGAGATATCATTGCGAAGTCGACAAACCATATTATAGCAAGAGGAGCGGGTAGATTGCAGGTAACTGAAAATAAAACAAACAATCCTTTGAGCGATTTTACTACGAGACGGAAACGACGACGTAATTGGCACAGCTTTTATAAAACCGGACACGTCCTATCGTATCATTGCATTATTTTAGAGCTTGGCGTTCTGCTGCAAAACATAGGTGAAAAACATACAAACCAGAGTAATTTCTAGAGTTGTGTTAGAAGAAAAAATGTGTATTCATTCTTGATGTCGCTGAAATGATTCCATTCATATACTTCAGAATGTGCAAAAGAATAATCGATGTTTATTTTCTTGGAATGCAGAAAAAAAATCTCGAATATATGCTCCTTCCATATACACATGAAAGGGAAATGTACAAGAATATATAGTTGATATTGGAAAACGAAAAAACTGCTCAGGATTCTTTTATCTATGATCTCAAAATGAAAGGTCGAAAAAATCTGAAATTTTTGAGCAACTCATCGATTTGAGAATTCCGATTCGGTCATTCCATAAAATACCTCTTGTTGGAAGTGTCAGGTGAGCTTTTCAGTACTAATAAAAACTTTTCAACAAAAAATTAAACCGAAGAAATACGGAACTGAAAAGTAAAGAATAAAATGAACCTTCTTAGTCTCAATAACTAACGTAAGTAACTAATTTTGAGTCGGCGCCAAACAAACAAGCAAATGAATTAGATAAGGCGTGAAATGATGGCATCGAGTTGCGTTCTGACATTCTGAGAATTTAATGATATTCGTTGATTGTTCGTTTGGCACCGACTCAAAATTGGTTACTTACGTTAGTTTAGGAGCTTAGTTATTGAGACTAGGAAGGTTCATTTTATTTTTTACTTTCCAGTTCCGTAATTCGTCGGTTTAATTTTTTGTTAAAAAGTTTATATTTATCAATTTTTTGTGGCTGAAATCTACTAATTACTACTTACTTGTTTTTTTATTTCTTCCAAAATACTTACTTACTCACCTTACTTCAACTATTACCCGTTAAATAACATGAATATCTACTTTTACTATTTGTTGTGATATGAATTATTTTTGTTGTTCTGGTTAGTTCATTTCATTACTTTGTATATCATTCCATCCTCTCATAGAGTATAATAATCGTGACGGATGTAGGAGAACAAAAATAATGACATAAGCGATCTGTCATTGTCAACTACATATGTGTGCCAATGTTCACAAGTGAAAAACCAATCATTCCCTATTTTTCTGCCCGTAAGGGTGGATAATTCCATTTGAAATCCAAATATGATCAACTACAATCTAATCTAATTTAATAAAGAAAGAATCATCCAAATCGAAGAACCCAGTACAAAGTTATGCCTGATAGAGTCGGTTAACGGACCAGAATTCAGAGGGTGAGTGATCAATTTCCTTCATTTTGCTACCCTTAGGGGTGGATTCCATTTTTTAAATTCAAACGGGACCAACTCCGGAGTACACCCTATCCACTGCATTATCAGAATCGGACGCCTCAGTAAAAAGTTATGTGTGATCATACATAAAAAAATATATACGAGTCGACTAGAGAACCTCCTCCTTTTTGGTTTCGTCGGTTAAAAATCACAAGATGTTTTCCTGGTTGATTCTACTAGTTGCGATTCCTCTACAAAATGGCGGTGACTGGGATAAATCGGCAGTATTCTGCAACTTCTCGGAGGCCTTGTGAAAGTCATGAAAAAATCCTGCAAAAGCTATGTTGAAAAGGCAAATATTCTCTATTGAATATTCAATATAAATATTTTTCTCTTAATTGAAAAATCCACGATAAAAATGAAGTCATTTTTGAGAATATCCAGCAGAAAAGAACTACTTTCCCGGCTAAAGCCACGCTGAACCACATCTAAAAAATCAAAAGTAAAAATTTGATTTTCTATTCCAGTCTCAATCAAGAACTCATATAGCTGAATAAAACAAAGAAAAGAAAATGTTTGTCTTATTAAAATTAAAATCAGCCATAATATAACATACGAGTTAAAACGTAACAGATTTCCTTTTGAATCCATATCTATGATTAGAAGAACTGTCATAGAAGGGGTATCTACAATTAGAAGAGTCACACAATTTCGGGGCGGTTGACATCTGATTAAGCAAAAACATTTATCTGCACTGGATACCAAGCAACAGTCCATTAACCACTGGCCGTACCGATCTCCGGACATAACACCACTGGATTTTCATTCATATAGATTATCGAAACAAACAGGAACAAAATTATTGAACATGTGAGAAAGTTGCTCCATAAGTTTTGGGCGATTAGTGAAAAATAATTGGGTTGTTGCTGTTAAATTCTCTCAATTTCCTGATACCATCAATATTTATAGAAACTACAAACTCGTTCTTCAAATTGAATACTTAATATAAATATGTCTTATAATATGCAGAAGGTTTGTTGGGACTTGGATCAGTTTGGTTGAAGAAAACCTATTGTTTCCTTGTCAACGTTTCGAATTCTATCAATCATCTTCAGAGCATTGCTGGTTCATTAATAAATCAACATGTGGAATACCTCAATATCTTTGAGTATGGGAAAAAAGTTCAACTTGCCGTACGACAATGAAAATATCCCTCTAAATGACATAATAGTTGAATAAATATGAATAATTTTAAAACTACAGAAGAAAAAATTGGGAAAAGGACCAAGATTGTTGATATTCAAACTAATTTCACATATTCCAACAAACTCAAAGATAATACAAAAATATACAATTTTTTATGACATAAAAGTTGTTTAACCTGTAAATGTTAGGATGAAATCTTATCATTGTATTATCACGTTAATTGTTAATTTTACGAGAAAAATTAGTTGTTAAAAATGAATTTTCTACAATTTTGATTCCATCAATTTTTGTACGTCGATATTTTTCGATTTTACCTGTGAAGGAGGGGTGAAATTTATCTTGTATTATCACGTTAATTTTAATTTTTTCAAAATAAAATTTTCTACAATTTTGATTCCTATCAATTTTTTTGTACGATCGATATTTTTCGATTTTACCTGTGAAAGGGAGGGGATGAAATCTTATCATTGTATTATCACGTTAATTGTTAATTTTACGAGAAAAATTGTGTTGAACAAAGTTGTTTGAAATAAAATTTTCTACAATTTTGATTTTCATCAATTTTTTTGTACGATCGATATTTTTCGATTTATACCTGTGAAAGGGAGGAGATGAAATCTTATCATTGTATTATCACGTTAATTGTTAATTTTACGAAAAAAATTGTGTTGAACAAAGTTGTTTGAAATAAAATTTTCTACAATTTTGATTCCCATCAATTTTTTTGTACGATCGATATTTTTCGATTTATACCTGTGAAAGGGAGGGGATGAAATCTTATCATTGTATTATCACGTTAATTGTTGATTTTACGAGAAAAATTGTGTTCAACAAAGTTGTTTAAAATAAAATTTTCTACAATTTGATTTCCATCAATTTTTTGTACGGTCGATATTTTTCGATTTATACCCGTGAAAGGGAGGGATGAAATCTTATCATTGTATTATCACGTTAATTGTTGATTTTACGAGAAAAATTGTGATGAACAAAGTTGTTTATAATTGAATTTTCTACAATTTTGATTCCCATCAATTTTTTTGTACGGTCGATATTTTTCGATTTATACCTGTGAAAGGGAGGGGATGAAATCTTATCATTGTATTATCACGTTAATTGTTGATTTTACGAGAAAAATTGTGTTGAACAAAGTTGTTTAAAATTGAATTTTCTACAATTTTGATCCCCATCAATTTTTTGTACGGTCGATATTTTTCGATTTATACCTGTGAGAGGAAGGGGATGAAATCTTATCATTGTATTATCACGTTAATTGTTAATTTTACGAGAAAAATTGTGTCAAACAAAGTTGTTCATAATTGAATTTTCTACAATTTTGATTCCCATCAATTTTTTTGTACGGTCGATATTTTTCGATTTATACCTGTGAAAGGGAGGGGATGAAATCTTATCATTGTATTATCACGTTAATTGTTGATTTTACGAGAAAAATTGTATCGAACAAAGTTGTTTATAATTGAATTTTCTACAATTTTGATGCCATCAATTTTTTTGTACGGTCGATATTTTTCGATTTATACCTGTGAAAGGGAGGGGATGAAATCTTATCATTGTATTATCACGTTAATTGTTAATTTAACGAGAAAAATTGTGTCGAACAAAGTTGTTTAAAATAAAATTTTCTACAATTTTGATTCCCATCAATTTTTGTACGGTCGATATCTTTCGATTTATACCTGCGAAAGGAAGGGGATGAAATCTTATCATTGTATTATCACGTTAATTGTTGATTTAACGAGAAAAATAGTGTCGAACAAAGTTGTTTAAAATAAAATTTTCTACAATTTTGATTCCCATCAATTTTTTTGTACGATCGATATTTTTCGATTTATACCTGTGAAAGGGAGGGGATGAAATCTTATCATTGTATTATCACGTTAATTGTTAATTTTACGAGAAAAATTGTGTCGTACAAAGTTGTTTAAAATAAAATTTTCTACAATTTTGATTCTCATCAATTTGTACGATCGATATTTTCGATTTTACCTGTGAAAGGGAGGGATGAAATCTTATCATTGTATTATCACGTTAATTGTTGATTTTACGAGAAAAATTGTTCCAGACAAAGTTGTTCAAAATTGAATTTTCTACAATTTTGATTCCCATCAATTTTTTGTACGGTCGATATTTTTCGATTTATACCTGTGAAAGGAAGGGGATGAAATCTTATCATTGTATTATCACGTTAATTGTTAATTTTACGAGAAAAATTGTGTCGAACAAAAGTGTTTAAAATAAATTTTTCTACAATTTTGATCATCGTCAATTTTTTTGTACGATCGATATTTTTCGATTTATACCTGTGAAAGGGAGGGGATGAAATCTTATCATTGTATTATCACGTTAATTGTTAATTTTACGAGAAAAATTGTAATGAACAAAGTTGTTTAAAATTGAATTTTCTACAATTTTGATTCCCATCAATTTTTTTGTACGGTCGATATTTTTCGATTTATACCTGTGAAAGGGAGGGGATGAAATCTTATCATTCTATTATCACGTTAATTGTTAATTTTACGAGAAAAATTGTGTTGAACAAAGTTGTTTGGAATAAAATTTTCTACAATTTTGATTCCCATCAATTTTTTTGTACGATCGATATTTTTCGATTTATACCTGTGATAAAGTAGAAAATAACTCTCCAGATTTCTTTCTCAAACTTGTTGCCAGTTGGCAACAAGTTTTCAAAAATATGTCAAATTATTTCCACTTTTTTCTCACTCTCTTATGGTATTACGACTGATAATTATACCTATCAAGAGTTAACTACGGACCCCACCTCCAAAATACAAAACAAGAATAACAAAATAGTAAAAGAACTTTATCGATCAAAAATGTATAAAATACCTCACAACTAAAAATGGTGTGTTTTCCAAAATGAATCTTTCACCAAGGATACACCTTGGAGACCAGTTGTCAGTTTTATTGGTTCCCCTATCTATGATCTGAATCAATGGCTTTGTGAAGTACTCACACAGGGTTTTGAAAAAGAGAAATATCACGTTAATGACTTTCTAATTCCCCAATTTCATTCGGGACAAAACAATTTCTCAAAATTACATACTTATTTTTTTAGATGTAACATTTCTCTTCGCCAACATTCCAGTTAACCTTACAATAAAAGTAATAAAAAAACTTTGAAATTAAATCTCTGAATTTGCCACTTTATGCCTGGATACTTTCATCAAAGTTCTTAAATTCTCTATAGATTCGAATTATTCCAATTACGAAGGATTTTTTTACAAAAAGATATATGGTTTTGGAATGGGTAATTGCTTGTCATATATCTGCGCTGATCTCATTATGTCGGAACTACAACAACAATGCTCACACAAACTATCTTTCCCCTATCTCAAAAGTTATGTTTACGACATTTTCATTCTCTCAAAATAATAAATTTGAAATACTAGACATGTTTCAGAGTTTCCACTCATGATTGAAATCTACTTTAGAGGAAAGAAAAAACAATTCATCAGCTTTTCTTGAGATAAATGTCATAAGAGCTCCTAACAACGCGTTGAGACTAGTTCTCATATTATCATTTTCAACATAAAATAAACACCATTGAAAATTTGAAAACAAAAATCCTCAAAATTTCAAACCTAGAATATCATAAAACAAATCTTGAACAAATAAGAAACAATATTCTGAAAAAAATTACCCTCCATCACTAATCGAAAAATTTCTGCATGATAATAAAACTTCTAACAAAACTAATGATTCAATAGTAAAATATAACAAACTACCTCTCTGAAATACTTTCAAAATCGCTTTCTCAACAGAGATTTAAGAAAGCACGAAACTTTTAATACACTATTTAGAAAAACAAATTCAGGATTAAACTCTCCCATTTGTAGAATGGTGAGAACTTTCAATAGCCACTGTAATGACATCGCAATATTCAGGCTTTCATTTCTAAGATTTAAAAACTACGTGAAATCCATGTTCTGCCTTCGTTCAACCTAATAATGATTATTTTCAATTCAATATACAGATAATATCTCATTTAAATTGTTTATATATTGTTTATATGTTGTTCACATTGTACATAGGTATATTGTCACTTTATTCATATTTATTCATATTTGTTCAATTTATTCATATTTGTTCACATTTATTCATATTTGTTCATATTTATTCTATAATGCATCATTTTTATCTTGTAAGTTATTTTAGCTCACTATTCGATTACTATTAGATTACCTAAAAAGAGGATACTCGTTGGATTTATCTGTTTGTATCCCTACTTTGTAATAAATAAATAAATAAATAAAACATAGTTGGTAAAAAGTTTTTTTAACGCCATAAAACAAAAACCCCCATTGATATCAAACTTCGTCTATAAAACTAAGTGTAACAATTGTACTAAATGCTACATTGGTCGAACATGGCGATGTTTTAAAAACCGCATATCTGTACATGACAGGGACACCAAAAAACTGAATGCCCAAAATCCCACTGAGATAGTAAAACATACTTGAGAAAAGGGTCATACTTTTGATTTCACAAACCCCATCATCCTTGATAAAAACCCCTTCCTGTCAAAAAGAAATTAAATACATTCCCCACCAAGAAAGCGTCAACAGCAGAAGAAACATAGAGGATAAACACGTTCTACTTCAACTTGATAAGTCAGATTCCGAAATGAATTTTTCCCGTTGAAAAGGGAAACATTCTCAATTGGATATTGATAAAAATATTTTTCTGTGAATTGAAGTATCCACGATAAAAATAAAGTTATTTTTTGTGAATGTCCAACAGAAAACAACTACTTCCCCGGCTAAAGCCACGTTGGACATTGAATTACATCTGATAGATATTCTGAAAAGACCCTAACTCAAAAGAAAAAATCTGAAATTGAAAATTAGCATTTTCATTCAGATAGTTATTCGATTTTCTATTCCAGTCTTAATTAAGAACTCATGAAGATGAATGAGGCAAAGAAGAATGTTTATCTTTCAGTCGCAGATGATTCCACATCTGATTCTATGAACATCCTGTTCATATTTTCAACAAATGAATTTTTCCCATTTTTTTATCACAACTGTTTTTCTCCATTGATATAAAAACCTATATGTTTCACGGATTTTTTTAATTTTATCCAATTATTCGTTTGTCTCGTACTCATTAGGGAAGCTGTTGTCCCGTGAAAGTAATTTTCATGTATCTATAATGCCTGTTTATGTATTAAGTTTTATTTGCATCAAACTCGGAAAAACTAATTTTTGGTGAGGTCCTCTTTTTAACCGACGAAATAAAAAAGGAGGAGGTTCTCTAGTCGACGCGTATATATTTTTTTAAATCCATCCCTAAGGGTAGCAAAATGGAGGATATTGATGGTTCACACTCTGAATTTTGATCCGTTAACCGATTCTATAAGGTATAACTTTGTACTGGGTTTTCCGATTTGGATGATTCTTCTTGTTTAGATAGGGTATACCTCATAGTTGATCTTATTTGAATCTGGAATGGAATAATCCACCCGTACGGGTAGCAAAATGGGGGATGATTGATTTTTCACTTGTGAACATTGGCATACATATGTAGTTGACATTGACAGATCGATATTGTCATTATTTTTGTTCTCCTACATCCGTCACAATAATTACATTCTATGAAAGGATGGAATATACGAAGTGATGAAATAAACCAAAAAGAACTATCAAAAATAATTTATATTATATAACAATAAATAGTTAAAGTGGATAATCATATTATTTAACTGTTAATAGTTGAAGTAAGGTGGGTAAGTATTTTGGAAATAACCAAAAATTAAGTAGGTAGTAATTAGTAGATTTCTGCCCCAGAAATTGAAAAATAAAATTTTTTCAACAAAAAATGGAACCGACGAAAACAGAAACTGAAAAGTAAAAAATAAACATTTTTATTAATAACTAATCTCCTAAACTACTGTATGTAACTCATTTTGAGGCGGCGCCAAACAAACTAGCAATTGAATTGTGTAAAGCGTAAAATGATGGCAGCAGGATGCGCGATGGCGTTTTGATATTTTTTTTCGAAAAATTCATTGATTTTTCGTTGTTTGTTTGTTTGGCGCCGACTCAAAATTAGTTACATACATTACTTTGGGAGATTAGTTAATAATGAAAATGTTTATTTTTTACTTTTCAGTTTCTGTTTTCGTCGCTTTCATTTTATTTAAAAAAAAAAATAATATTTCAATTCACTGGAATTGTTTCAATTCTTGTGGATTATTGTTTCTCATTGTTCTTTTTTCTATTTCCAAACATTTTCAACTCACAAAAACTCATTACAGAGCCCTGAAGATGAACCCAACGAAATTCGAAACGTTGACAAGTAAACTATAGTGTTTCTTCAACCAAACATATCCAAATCTCAACAAACCTTCTGCATATATTTATATTGGATCACTGAGCTTACTAAAAATGAAATAAAAAAATGTATGTGTCTATAAATTAGAAAATTGGTTAGGTTTGCAATTCTGAATATTTTTATTTTCGGAACTTTTCCAATTTGTTTTCATCCAATTTTGGTAGAGGCAACTTTTTGGGGTAGAACATAACTGAAGAAAATTTTTAATTGATATGAAGAAGACAAACGGAAAAGTAACGAGGGTGAGTGGTTGAGGGGTGGGACTCGCTATATGGAGTGTTTCACCCTTTGCGAAGTTCTTTGTTTTCGAGAGTGTCACCCATTTTTGCATCAAGGTCATATGTGCTGTTATAATAGTTTCTGCCAGAATTTGGGATAAAGAAAAAATATTTCTTCTGAAATATTGAAAAAATTATTCGATTATGGTTTTTGAAATTTCATTTGGACACTACGTCCAGCATAAAACACAACAAATCTTCAGAAACCCTCTTCCGTTCAATTTTTGGTTGGATCTTTGTTTTCCCTGAATAAAACGAAACTGAAACAGTAAATGACTACACCGTCCATGTGAAGTTTTATCTCCCAACTCCCATCACAAATACAATTATTCAGTGTAACCGTCATGCATCAATCATTTCAAAACAATCGACGATGGCTGCTTCACATTCGATTGGTTCGGTTCCATTTTCCATTTATAATCATCAGATGAATAACAATTGCTGAACGGTTCACTTCTTTTCATGAGTATCATGGATCCGTTCGGAGCCGCGAAACAATCGACTGCCGAAATGGCTAGATTAAACAATGGACAACTCTCGTTGGTCGTGGTATGATCGGTTTATCACCACAGTTGGATGTGTTCGTATTCTGTGTAACAGAATGCATGTCGTGTGTTGGTCAAAGTTATTTTGAACCTTTCATAATTTAATTGTAGTGTGGAGCTCCATCGGCCTGTTGCTATAAACGGAGTAATCCGGTAATTGTTAAATATTTGGTAATCCTGATTCTGGAGTTCGTTATACAGGGTGTCTCTGGATTTCCTCTCTTTCTTTTCATATAACTTTTGTTCCTAAAAGCCTTCGTTACCAAGTTACGGGCCCTAAAAGTTACAAAATGAAAAATGTTTTTCTTTGATAACTTTCAAAGTGAATTTTCAAAATCATCTAAATTTTGGTGACTGACTACACAAATGAATTTTTCCGATGAGCTCTCATGCAGGAGTCAGTTGTTTTGTTACCAAGTCAGGAACGGACTACCCCCGATGGTCCACACCCCAAAACTTTGATATGACTGGGATTTTTCGAAATGTTTTAACAAAACAAGGTTACTTGGACAATTTCCTGAGTAAAAGTACTCGTGTGGAAAATCGATCGGAGCAACGATTTTTGATAAAAATGCATTTTTGTTCGACGACATCCAACCTGAGATGTCTACCATTATTCGAAAAGATAAATTTGTAATGAAAATAGAAATGATAGGTACAATGTTCAAAACGAATTTCTATCATGCAAACACGTTTACCTTACAAAACTCATGGTGAAAATAATCAATCGCAAGCCTCAAGAGCAACCAGAAATGCAAAATCCGCTACAAAAACTGCTCTATATGACCCCCGTCTCTCTCAATACATTTTCTTAGTCGGCCCAAACACCCTCTCAGCACTTGAAATAGCATGCCAGGGTCGTTTCGTATGGCTTCACAATGTAATGTAATTCTATTCAACAAGGCATCTCTGGTGTGAATAGGTGTAGCGTAAACGAGGTTTTCAGATGACTCCACAGAAAGAAATCCACTGGATTTAAATCCGGAGACCGCGGTGGCCATGAATATGGCCCACATCTACCAATCCATCTATTAGGGAAAATCTGGATCAGATGGTCCCGCACAATCAAACTAAATTGAGGAGGAGCGCCATCATGCATAAACCACATATCTCTTCAGTTTTGCAATGGAACATGTTCCAAAAGTCCATTCAAATCGTTCTGAATGAACTCCAAATAACGTTCTCCATTCAATCGGTCATGTAGAACGAATGGTCCTATAAGATGGTTCCCTATGATACCATCCCAAACATTCACGTTGAATTTCCGTTGGTGTTTGGTTTGCAATATTCCATGGGGATTTTCTTCGTCCCATATGTGGATATTATGAGGGTTGATTACTCCATCTCTACTGAAACCTGCTTCATCAGTGAATAAAACTCGAGTAATAAAAGTCATATCCTATCTTTGCTTATCCAGGAACCAATTGGCATATTCCAGTCGTGCTGGAAAATCTTCAGGTGTCATGGCATGTTCCTTCTGGATGTGATATGGGTGGAGCAGTTGTTCCCTAATTATTCTATGAATAGTGGACTTGGATGTATGGAACTGTTCTGATAGGTTTCTGATGCTCATTGAAGGATCATCAGTGACAGCTTCCAAAATATTTTCCTCCAATACAACGGTACGCACAGCCCTAGGAGCGCCCTCACCACCTCGTTTTGGCAAAACTGAACCTACAATAATATCGAAATAAAACAACAGGCTCCAATTAATTATCCATTAGACATACCTGTCTCCCTCAAGCTGTTAGTTCAAAAACACCACGAATCTACATAACTTGTTATTTCATTTGAAAAAATAGATAGATAGATAGATAGTTAGAGTTTTCAAATTTTACACTCGAAGAATTACTAGCTGCAAGTAATAAGCTGAAGGATAACAAGGCACCGGGACCTGGGAATATACCACCGGAGGTAATAAAACAAGTTGTTATAGACCGGCCAGAAGATGTACTGAGAGTCTACAATGATCTCGCAGATGGAGCAAACTTTCCAGCAGAGTGGAAAAAAGCGAAATTAGTCCTTTTAAGGAAGGGAGACAAGCCGGTGAACAACCCGTCGTCGTACAGACCGATATGCCTTTAGATATAGAGGGCAAACTATACGAACACCTGATACTGGCAAGGCTTAAAAGAGAACTAACACGCACAGGGGAACTATCGGAAAACCAATACGGCTTCAGGGAAGGCAGGCAGACAGTAGACGCAATTCTCCAGGTGATGAAAATCGCTAGAGGTGCTGCAGAATACTCGCACTTCCACCGAAGACTATGTGCAATACTCGAGGCCGAGGGGATCAGTATGACCATGGACATAAACAGCGGAGTTCCACAGGGATCTGTGCTGGGACCAACACTGTGGAACATTCTGTACGACGATCTACTGAAAATAAAATTACCAGATGGTGCTACACTTATTGGGTTCGCAGACGATATAGCAATGGTAGTAACTGCCAAAGAGGAATGTACACTGATGAATACGGCAAACACCGCACTCATCAGAATCACCGAATGGATGGAAGGCAGAAATCTGCAGCTAGCGCCCGAAAAGACAGATGTTGTTCTTCTGACCACAAAAAGGAAGATTGCACCGATATAATTCAGAGTTCAGGACACCACGGTGAAACCAAGTAAGGCAATAAAGTATCTGGGAGTATGGATCGACACGAAGCTAACGTTTGCCGAACACGTTAACAAGGTTATCGAAAAGGCAGAAAAAACCCTTGTGGCCTTGACCAACCTGATGCCCAACATTGGAGGGCCGAGGGCATCCAAAAGGAGAACCCTGTCGAGTGTGATACACTCCCAGTTGCTCTACGCAGCCCCAGTATGGCACACAGTTACTGAAAACAAGAAATTGGAAAAAAAACTGCAGAGAATCCAAAGACTCTGTATTAGGGTATGCAGCGCCTACAGAAGCATATCGGCAGAAGGAGTGGGAGTTATAGCAGGAGTACCACCGATAAAATTCCTTATAGAAGAACGGAAAGAGACTTATAACGGGGAAGCAAGGAGCACAGCCATAACATCGCGTACGACCAAATGGCAGGAAAAATGGAGATCTGGCACCTACGGCCGGTGGACCTACCAGCTGATACCGGATATTGCAGTCTGGTTTAGTAGACCACACGGAGAAGTGGACTTTTATCTAACGCAAGCGCTCTCAGGACACGGATGCCTTAGAAAATATCTCTACGACAGAAAGAGATCGGAGACAGATAGGTATACTTACTGCGGGGTAGTGGATGACGTGGAACACACGCTTTTCGAGTGTCCTAGATGGCACCGGGAGAGAGATGAGTATATGAGGGAAGTGGAAAGGACATTTAACACAGAAAATATGATGAGTAGCCTGGTGATATCGGAAGAAGGGTGGAAAATAGCGTATAAAACCATCCGACAAATAATAGAAACCAAGGAGAAAGAAGAGAGAAATAGGAGAGATTGATAAAACAGAAACAGCCCACCACACTGAGAAAATGCGAAAGCGGATTCCGGTGTGGTGATGCTGCAAACTACTGAAGGGGAAATTTTTTAGTCGGTAGGCGGTTCCTTAGGGACCGAATCCTACACTGGCCATCCGATAGAACAACAGGCTGGTGCGTCTTCAGAAGATTCTTCACCCCTTCAAATAAAAAAAAAAAGATGGATAGATAGATAGATATTTATTTGCCATTAAAGTGTTACAGGGAACACAAGATTTTGTCATTAAAACTAAAAAATCTATAAATTATAACACAAAAATATAATATTAAAAAAGACAGAAAACATTTTTCCTTGATTTAAAAAATGAGGAAAAGAGAGAAAAAAAAAGACAGAATACATTTTTTCTTGATCAACAGACACAATTTACTCTCTGAGACGATTGCTATGCATCAAAAAATTCCTTCAGGTTATAAAAACTTTTTTCGACTACTTTTTTCTTCTTGAAAATATTGAAAGTTTCAGCAGATCTGATTTCTAGCGGCAGTTTATTATAAATTAAGCTTCCTGCACAGTAAGGTGACTTTTTGAATGTATTTGTACTAAAGTTTGAAATGTGGATTTATTGTGCTTTCCTGGTCTGATATCTATGCACATCTTGATTAAGCGTAAATTTATTTTTATTATCATGAATGAAGCAAAAAATTTTTAAAATATATATTCCGGTCACAGTAAGTATTCTCTGTTTTGTTAAAATCTTCTACAAGATTCTCTGTATTGCAAATTATATATGATTCTTATGATCCTTTTTTGTAGTACAAAAACTCTGTCAATATAAGTAGATTGGCCCCATATTATTATGTTATAACTAAAGATTGAGTAGACAAGTGTATAATAATATCTACATTATGAATGAAACTTTCAACTAGGTACTGTAATTTTTGTTTACGACTTTATTTTAGCATATTTTGTATTATACCTGTTATAAATGTTGTTGATTTACCGTTAGCATCAGTATCTCTACTGTGAACATTTTTCATTTCAAATAATGGTGGACGATCGGGTTTGATGTCGTCGAGTAAAACTGCATTTTTATTAAGGATCGTTGCTCCGATCGACTTTTCACACGAGTACTTTTATTCAGAAAATTGTCTACGTAACCTTATTTTGTTGAAAACTATAAAAAAAATATCTGTCATTTCAAAGTTTTTGGGTGTGGACCATCGGGGGTAGTCCGTTCCTGACTTTGTAGCAAAACAAGTGACTCCTGCATGAAAGCTCATCGAAGGAATTCATTTGTTTAGTCAATCACCAAAATTTAGAGAATTTTGAATATTCACTTTGAAAGTTATCAAAGAAAAACATTTTTCATTTTGTAACTTTGAGGGCCCGTAACTTGGTAACGAAGGCTTTCAGGAACAAAAGTTATATAGAATACTGGTGATATTTTGACGTCATCTATACATTTCCGAGAGGAAAAGAGGAAGTCCAGGGACACCCCGTATTGACCAGAATAACCGGTCCAAGTTCTTGAATACCATCACATTTTATTTGGTTCTGCCACAGGCAATAGACAATAATTATAAAGTCAACGTGGGACAATTTTTTTTATCATAAACATTGGAAATCATTACGATATTTTGGTGTATTATCTGCCATTTGTATTATATCAGGTGGCTCTCGAAAATGTAGGTTTCCTCTATATATTTCAAGGAAACTGTTAACAAAACATAGACCAATGTTTTAAGATGGATGAAACTCTGAGCGCCTCAAGAATTAAAGGAATTGGAGTACCACAGGGAACTGTCCTATGCCCAATAATCTTCAACGTATTCCTCAACGACCCCTTTGAACATGAAACGGAAGTTGAAATCGTCAGCTTTGCAGATGAAACAGCAATAATTCATGGAGATTCAAATTGGACTTCCCTCAAGAATAATACCGGGTGTCCACGAAAGCTGGCTCACCCCTATATCTTTTTTGTTTTCGAAGATAATGGAATGAAATTTGAAGAATCTGTTTAATGCATGAAACTGCATTCTCTGCAAGTAACTCAACTTCATGCAAAATCCGGATTCACCGGAAGTGACATAAACTTTCGATTTTTGAATAGGACACCTGGTATATTTCCAGTTTTTTGGCTCCATATGACATTTAGAATACAACCATGTATCATTTGGTACTGTTTGTAACAATTTTTTTAATTTTTTTTTCGAAATAAATTTTTATTCTAGAGGGCTAAGGATACGTTCAAATAAAAGTCCTAAAATGAATATAAAAAAACAACTTTACTGTTTTCGATCAAAATGTTTCAGCTGTGACGTTTGATTTAAAAAATGTACTACTAATTTTTTTTTCAAATGGCAACATGTTGGCTCGTCGGAATAGAAAAAAAAGCATTTTGTTACGATTAATTTGATACCGCACTCTATTACGTTGTAAGAAAACTTCCGATAAAAAACTGAAAATACCATAACGTGAGAACTTTTCTAAAATAAAGCACTTGTTGAAAATGAAATAATTATATTGAAACTACTTATTCACATATCTTTAGGGTTCCAGATGTTCAAAGTGACCTCCATCTTGAACTTTTCTCATTGTTGCTCTTACAACGTTTCTCAACTGTTTTGGTGTAATTCTATGAATAGCTGCCGTTACTGTGTCCTCTAATTCATGTCGTGTAGCAGGAGGTACATTATAAACGTCGTTTCTAATAGATCCCCATAAAAATAATGTGGAGGGGTAAGGTCGGGTGACCTGAAAAGTTTTTTAAAATGGAATAAATGAAGGTATAAATTGAAAACAACCCTATTTCACCTCGCCGGCCACCTAACTGGACCCATATTTCCAATTAAGTTTTCGTTGTATGTTTCATGCAGATATTCCGTAACCGCCCTCAGGTTGTGTGGTGTAGCACGATCTTGTTGATAAAATAATTCAACTCGATTTATTGATGGAACTTCGTCCAAGAAATGCTCAATTTCCTGCGCGAGGAAACTTAGATATCTAGCTCTTGTCAGGACACCGTCAAACATTATTGAGCCTAAAATTCTGTTCCCTAAAATCCCAACCCAACAATTGAAACCAAACCGTTCTTGGAAATTTCCTTCCTCCATCATGTGTAAATTTGCATCGGACCAATATCGCTTATTATTTCTGTTGAAATGTCCCAAATTAGTGGAACGGCTTTCGTCAGTATACAGAATTTTATATGGATATGTGTCATCCTCCAAATATTTTCCAAAGAACCAATTGCAATACTCAAGTCCCCTTGCATTATCGTTTTGGCACAGGTGCTGGTGTAGTTGATATGTAAATGAATGATATTTTTAACCAACGAAACGAAACGAACGAAAAGGAGGAGGTTCTCTATTCGACCCGTATATTTTATGTTTTTCCATCATATTTTTTTATGTATGATCACACATAACTTTTTACTGAGGCGTCCGATTCCGATAGTTCTTTCCTCAGTGGATAGGGTGTACCTCGAATTTGGTCCCATTTGAATTTAAAAGATGAAATCCACCCCTAAGGGTAGCGAAATGAAGGATATTGATCACTCACCCTCTGAATTCTAGTTCGTTAACCGATTCTATCAGGCATAACTTTGTACTGGGTTTTTCGATTTGGATTATTCTTTTCTTAATAGATAGGGTATACCTTATATTTGGATTTCGAAAGGGATAAGCCACCCTTACGGGTAGAAAAATAGGGGATAATTGATTTTTCACTAGTGAACATTGGCACACACATACGTAGTTGACAATGACAGATCGCTACTGACATTATTCTTGTTCCGTCAAAATCAGTATATTTTATGAGAAGATGAAATGATATACAGGGTAATGAAATAAACTAACCAGAACAACGAAAATAATTTATATTACAACAAATAGTAAAAATGGATAATCATATTATTTAACTGGTAATAGTTGAGGTAAGGTGGGTAAGTAAGTATTTTGGAAGTAATCAATAAACAAGTAGGTAGTAATTGGTAGATTTTAGACACAAAAAATTGAAAAATAAAAACTTTTTAACAAAAAATTGAACCGACGAAATACGGAACTGAAAAGTAAAAAATAAAAATTTTTTAACAAAAAATTAAACCGACGAAAAAATCAACTGAAAAGCAAAAAATAAAATAAACCTTCTCAGTCTAAATGATAATTGAGCTCCTAAACTAATGTAAGTAACTGATTTTGAGTCGGCGCCAAACAAACTAGCAATTGAATTAGGTGGAGCGTAAAATGATGGCAGCAAGATGCACGGCTTTGTTTTGATGACTCCTTTCATAGATACTGATCTTCGATAATTGTTTGTTTGGCGCCGACTCAAAATCAGTTACTTACATTAGTTCAGGAGCTCAATTATCATTTAGACTAAGATGGTTTATTTTAGTTTTTGCTTTTCAGTCGTTTTAATTTTTTGTTAAAAAGTTTTTATTGTTTCTTCAAAATGTTATCTGCAGAAGATTTCGAAATGTCACATTCTCTTGCGATCTCCCTGAGTGACGTATTAAGATTCACTTGAACGTTTCCCAGAACATCTATTTCTTGTCCTTCACTCACAACAAACGAATAGTTCCCATCATTATCAGGCTCAGTTCGCATTTTTTTTAACCGGTTTTGGAAAATAGTGCCGGGTCGGATGACGCCGATCAGGATATCTCTGTGCGTAGAGACGTGCAGCATGGGTTGAATTTTGCCTACACTTTCCAAAAACTAATAACATATCAACTTTTTCAGTTCTTGTATAAATATTGTTATTTTCCATGATTTTCGAACAATGAGGTACACAATAACTACCTAATTGACTTTGTAGAAGAGATGTAAAATAATATGTCAAGTCTATTTTTACCGCAACAATTTAATGATTTTGTTTCAGTTGTGTTGGTGGTCACAGGCTACTCGATGATTTTTAATCTTATTTTAATCTCAATAAGATTCTTCATTTAACGAAAGTTTTAACGTTATATTTTCAGTTTTCTCACAACCTGGTAGAGTGCGGTATCAAATTAATCGTAATAAAATGCTCTTTTTTCTTACCCGACGAGCCACCATGTTGCCATTTGAAAAAAAAATAGTTATAAAAATTTTCAAATCAAACGTCACATAGCTGAAACATTCTGATCGAAAACAGTAAAGTTGTATTTTTACAAACATTTCAGGACTGAAATCATTATTTGAACGTATTTATAGCCCTCTAGAATAAATATTTATTTCGAAAATAAAATAAAAAAAGGGTTACAAACAGTAACAAATTATACATGGTTGTATTCTAAATATCATATGGAGACAAAAAAACTGAAAATATACCAGGTGTCCATTTAAAAATCGAAATATTATGTCACTTCCGGTGAATCCGGAATTTGCATGAAGTTGAGTTAGTTGTCAAAAAATTCAGTTTTATGCATCAAACAGATCATCCAAATTTCATTCCATTATCTACGAAAACAAAAAAGTTATAGGGGCGAGCCACCTTCCGTGGACACCCCGTATAGTGGATGATTTCCTATTCTTTTTATAAATTACTAAATTATTAAAAAACATTCTTTATCTCTTTTATATCTTCACATCATACAGTAATGATCTGAAAACATATCAGGAAATAAAAAGCAGATATACTACTAATACACTAACCGGGTAGATGAAAACTACAATAAAAAACTCCCCATGTACAAGCCGAAGACTGCATTACTAGTTATGATTATGCTAACTCCGGAGTATGATTATAAAAAACATTTGAACTTTTTTTTTTCTAGTTATTATCAGTAGTATTATAATTGATTTGTATTGTAGGAATGTATAGCAAAACGGCTAAATAAATAAAAAAAAATGCTGTTTATATAGATCCCCTCCTCATGAACCATCGATCCCCTTCTCATGAATCCATTGTGATTCCAATTCATAAAAAAGGTGATGAACACATGATGGCGGAATATCATTCTCATCAAGTTTTTCGAAAATATTCGAAAAATGCTTCTATATACGACTGGAATCGTTCTTAAATAGATATTTTTTTCAGTATTCACTAATTTGGTTTCCGAAAGGGACCTTATGTCGAACTTTGAACTGAATAACAAGTCCGTAGCTCCCTTTTTTTATTGAAAAAGAGCGTTTGATGTGATTAACATTGACTTAATGTTAGAAAACTTTCACAGATGCGGTATGTGCGCTGTGGCATTCGCGTGGATTAAACTCTACCTTACTAATAGAGAACAAAAAATCAACTTAAAAACTGATGATATTTGGGTGCATTCAAATTTGATTTCAATTGCCAGTGGTGTTCCTCAGGGGAGCATACTGGGAGCCCTCTTATTGATATTTTTTTTATAGCCTCATGCAGGATTTTCCTTATCATTATGTAGCTGCATTCGCTGATGATGCTGTGGTTACGACTTCTGATGGCAGTATGGATATGCTATCTAAAATGTCATCTAGTGCGGTTAACCAAATGATAAACTTCTGCAAAGTTAAGGGACTTCTGTTAAATGAAGTTGAAAGCGAAATGATACTTTTTAGCCTCACTGATTTGGATGAAAGTCCATTTGTTAAACTCATTAACAGATCAATTGATCAAACCAGGGTCACTAAATATCTTGGTATTTTTAAAGATGAGCATCTGACCAAGTCGTCTCAAGTTGTTGCAGTATCAAAAAAAATGTCAATCTATACTAACGTCCTTTGGCAACTCAGGGATAGAGTGCACAAATCTCTTATTACTTCATTATTTTGGATATGCTCAATCTTGCCTTTCTTATGCCATCATATGCTGGGGCAAATAAGGTCTTCAGATTGCAGATGAGGTCTTCAGAGTTCAAAAGTGAATTAATAGAACTATGTTATTCAAACCGTATACCTTTTGGTGTAAATAATTATTCCTTGAATTGTACTTACTTACATTTCCTTCCCTCAGGATAATCAGGTTATTTTTGACCTGCAAAAATAACCTGATTATCCTGTTTCTAGAAACGGTCAATATGGTCTTAGAATAAGCCTGGATTTGGCCTTGCCTAAGCACAGACTGAAGTAGCTAACAGTCCTATTGTGCTTCCTATCAAATTATATAATAAACTACCAATCGAATTTAAAAAAATAGCGCAAAACCTTGAATTGAAAATTACTCTCAATGTTATTTTAATAAAAAAATAATTTTATTCGAATAACGATTTTTTTTATTGCAGCGTCTCTGACCTCGTACCTAATTCTTAATCATGATATTTTTACCACTTTTTGTTTGTTTGTTTGTAGAATTTTATAGTTTGTTTTCTACCAATTATGTATGTATACTGTGTATCAACTTTCTTGTAGTTCTTTTTTGTTAAAATTGAGGTACTTATCTTGACATTATCCAATACTGTAAAGTCTATAGAAATAAATATTTGTATTGTATTGCATCTGAGAAGGTTTCTTCGAATTGCCAAATCCATATTCTCCCCATCAATATGTTTTCTTCAGTATATTGAAAAACCCAGTTGACTTTGAGTCTTGTTCAAATTCACACACATACACCGTATCACACAAGGTTCATAGCCGCTTTGTAGTACAATTATTCAAGCTTATCGAAAGGACTGCTTGCTATTCACTCTCACACCACAACTCAAAAAAACTTGGAATTATAAATAGCTGACGTTACAAGATAAAGCCTCTTTCAATTTGAATGATGTTCGACGATTTTTCAAACATAAAGTTAATCAACACCAGTTTTTCATCATTTATATCCGAATGTTGTTGACATGTTCAAAGTGCGCCGAAAGAGATAAACAAAATAGGGTATTAATCAAAGGAACGCATTTCCTTTCATTTGTTTCACTTCACCCATGTAAACATGTCGACATGTTGCATGGTTGGTTGGTGATTGTTGAATGGATCTCTCGATTGTAGTATATCTTCATTACTGATGTCATTTGTTTCATGCTTCCAGAGAGACTGGTTTATATTTCAGTTTTTTGAAAGAAAAAGCAACAATAAAAAAAACAGCTGAATGACTATATTTCTTGCGAAATTTCAAATAAACGATAAAGTACGATCATATTTGAGGTTCATGGTGGACAAAATAAAATTCAATTATTGTCGAATCCAATACTGTGTTTCTTGAAAATTTTTCATTTTTGTCTGTCACATATAGTTTATAGGAGGTTTCAAAGAAGTGATCATTGGGAAACTCATTCAAGTTAGTAGTTATAGGAAAGTCACGTTTCACGTCCATTTGACTTATTAAGAAATAATACATACATACATAAATGGACTTGAAATTGACTTTCCTATAACAACTTACTTGAATGAGTTTCTCAATGATCACTTCTTTAAAATCTATATTATTAATGCATTATTCAATCGAATGAAATAATAGTTTTTATCGATGCACGTAAACTTGAAAATACGAAATTTTTATTCATGTGATGGAGGGACATAACCATTCTTTTGAGTTTTTAGAGATTCGTAATGTATCGGACAAGTCCATGTTTGGCTTTTTTCCGCTGAGGCTTTGCAATTATTAGAAGTATTGAAAGGCATTGGATTCAGAGAGGTACCCTGAAAAATTATGGAAAACTATCTAATTGACAGAAAACATCATGTGTTAAAATTTCTAATTCTTCAAGCGAATCTGCGAACATTGAATATGGTGTCCCTCAGGGGACCGAACTGGGGCCGGTGCTCTTCAATATATATATCTAAATGTCATTCAAATCGGACCTGAATGGTGAAGTAGTGAGTTTTGCTGACGATACATCAATCCCCTACACCGATGGAGATTGGAATACTTTGAAGCGTAAGCCTGAAAAAAATTTAAAAACTCAAGAAAATGGTTTGAGAGTCGATTTTCAACAATCAACTTCAGTAAAACTCACTATATTCGCTTCACTTTCTACTCCACCGACTTACCAGAATTCGACTCAGTTACGGTCCAAAGAGGTCAAACTGAAATAAAAATCCTGTCAGCTGACTCCATAAAGTTCCTGGGTATCTCTTTAGATAGATATCTGAGATGGGATACTCACATTGGTTATGTGACGAAAAATTAAGGTGCACCCTCTATGAATTCAAATACCTCAGTGGGATTTCCACTACTGAAAAACTGCGGATTCTGTACTATGCTCTGGTACAAAGTCATCTCAATTATGGCATTGTTGCATAGGGGTCTGCAAACAACGTACATATAAAAATTCTGGAAACCATCCAGAAGTCTACCATGAAAGTTATATGTAAAAAACCACGTACATTTTCCTTGGACTTATTATATATGGAAAATCGAAACAGAATTATTGGACTTGAGACAGCTATTTTTCCTAACAGTAGTCGTGAGACAGCACAAGTATAGAACGTACTTCATTGCTATAACCATAATAATGAAACACGTAACGAAGGCAATTGTGTAGAATATCAAGAACAAAAAAAAATATACTGCAAAGATCATACTTCTATCTGGGACCAAAACTATGTAATCAATTACCGTAGATGATTAGGAATCTGAACTCAGATCCCCACTTGAAAAATAAAACAAAACAATTGAAGAAATGCCAAGGTTACGAATTCATAAAAGTATCAATGACAGTTGGATATGTTAATTGTACTTGGTCACTAGTTTTCTTTCCTTTGGTATATCAAGTCACAATACTCTCAATTTCAATCGTTCACACACGTTCACGTTGCTGAAAATGAAGACTCACCCAACTCATCAATCACGCATTCTCACACCTACACATACACACATAACGATAGTTTATTTACCACCACTTCCAAGGTATTCCTTTAGAGGTATATAAATTCTTTTACCGTCAATACACACCAAAATATTGTATATTTTAAATTGAAGATTTTATTTTTTTGTGCAACCATTATAGATTTCTTGGTGAATAAATTATTATTATTCTTCCGTTGGATATTCTTAAAAGGTGAGGAATATTAGTGAGAAGCTTGTCACGCTTTTTCGTCATATTTCTAAAACAGTTTTGTTGTCTGGTAAATTACACTAATTTAAAAAATAATGTAGCAGCGAATGCTTCTGGGAAACCCATTAACGCACTGACTGGTCTGGTCGTTACAATGTCAATTCGTGCTCTCCTGTTAAAAACGACGAAGCAATTCGAATTGGAACGCAGCCAAGGATTCTCATCCCGAGAGTCTCTCGTGTGTAACTGAACCCCTAATCACCTTTCACTTTGCGATTGGCCATTTAATTATAAAAGCCGCAGCAATGGCGTAATTTGGGTGTTTTGGTTCCATCAAGAAGTTAGATGGCAGCTGATAAGCGGCTCACAATTGAGACATCAACTTTTGGAGCCGAACCGAGTAATTATCCAAATGAAATATAATTAAAATCTATCTTGGTTTCGAATCGCTGGAAGAGCAGGGGCGCCCAAAACAATTTGTAAAAATGCGACGTTTTCTGAGAATCGCTAATGTCCACGACGTGAGATTTGCTCCAGCAAGATTCGTCAAATGATTTTCAGATTTAAAAAAATCTCGAGATTTCTGGGCCCCAATAGAACAGGTTATTTCATGTATATTCTCTGGAGATTACCGAAGAGCTTCATTTTGAATTAGAAAAAGAAATATTCGTGTAAATATTTTATAAATATGACACCGTTTGTAAAACGGTAAATAAAAAAGTACAAAATAATTATTTAAATGTAAAAAAATTATAGCACGTTCATAAAACGGACTAAAAAGTCTAAAATGATTTCTTCTAGCCCCAAAGATGTATATCTTCATATACAGTTTCCCAACCCGATAGAGATTGTCCTGAAAATTAGTGATTGCCAATTTTCAATAGCTATGAAAATAGTCAAGTAAGACTTAGAACGAAAAATGTGGAACACATGCAATAGATAATAGTTGAGAGTGTAGCTGTCTTGGAGAAAACTCACACAACACTTCATAAAATAATTTACAGTGCAACAAATTTTTTAATGACTTGGGTTTTAAATCTTACAACTATTTTCATAGCTGTTAAAAATTCACAATCACAAATTTTCAGGACAATCTATATGGTGTTAGGAATCTGTATGGGGATATGAATCTGTATGCGGCAAGGAGAAATTATTCTATACTCTTCAGTCCGTTTTATAAACGTGGTATATTGGCAAAAACAAATTATGCTTCTCAGTACTTTAAGTAAATAATTACAACTCACTCATTGTCCCTATTGAATTTTTCCTTCTGAATAACCAGACTTTTTGGGAGTGTTCTTCCGTTCTACTTTCGGGTTTTTGATATGCTCGTTCCTCTTGTGTATTTTCTGGAGCTTTAAATTTTTTCTAGACTTTTTCTTTTTGATTTCTATTGGTTACCGGATTTTTCCCGTTGGTTTTCTCGGCTCGTTTGGTTTGTTTATCACCCATGTTTAGATTTCCATCTGTTTTTGGTATTCAGTTTTAGATTTTCTAACCTCAATGTCTCCCTTGCGCGATGCCTGTGAGGTCGAAAATCGCAATAGAGTTCACTATCGTGGAGCACACTCCAGATCGCAAAACAACATCTGCTCTTCACTGGTATGGAGAGATTGTGTGATCCTAAGCTCACTGAAAAACTACTCAAGATTAGTAGGAACCAAGTTAGAACAATAACGGGCCTTCTCACTGGTCACACTGTCATGACTAAGAATAGAAAAAATTCATACACCCTTCTACGATCAACCCCTATTTTTATTTATTTTTTAGGAAAACGGGATAACGGGAATAACGGGATAACGAAAAAAACAGGGACACGGGATAACGGGATGACAGGATTAGGGAATAACGGAAAAACGGAATAACCGGATAAATAAAAACGGGATAACAGGAAAACGGGATAACGAGATAACGGGATAACGAAAAACGGGAAAAAACGGGATAACGGGATGACAGGATAAGGGGATAAGGGGAAAACGGGGTAAAGACAAAAATGGGATAACAGGAAAACGGGAGGATAACGAGATAACGGGATAACGGGAATAACGGGATAACGAAAAAACGGGATACCGGGATGACAGGATGAGGGCCTAACGGGAAAACGGGGTAAAGACAAAAAGGGGTAACAGGAAAATGGGATAACGGGAGAACTTTCGGGAAAAACATTTTAGGGAACATAGAAATTTGGACAGGACAACGTCTATCGGGTCCGCTAGTATATTTATATATCTTTATATATATATATATATATATATATATATATATATATAATTCTACTGTACGTGTGTGGCACTGAACTCCTCCTAAACGGCTGGACCGATTTGAATGAATTTTTTTTGTATGCGTTTGGGTGGCGCCCTGAATGGTTTAAATTCACAAATCAGCCCGGCAGATGGCGCTGCAGTCGGTATCATAAATGGCTGGACCGATTTGGATTAATTTTTGTGTATGCGTTTGGGTGGCGCCCTGGATGGTTTAAATTCACAAATCAGCCCGGCAGATGGCGCTGCAGTCGGTATCATAAATGGCTAGACCGATTTGAATGGATTTTTTTGTATGCGTTTGGGTGTCGCCCTGGATGGTTCAGATTCACAAATCATCCCCCTAAATGTTAAGGGTCGTCCACCCCTTAATTTTTATTTTTTATTTTCCAGAAAAAAAAAATTTTTTATTTTTTTATAATACAGCATTCAAAAATACATATAAGTCTGAATTTTCACCCTTCTACGATCAACCCCTATTTTTTTGGCAAGATTTTTATTTTTGATTTGTTGAAAATATAAACAGGATGTTCATAAAATCAGATGTGGAATAACTTCATTTTAATCGATTTTTCAATTCACAGAAAAATCTTTCTATAAACATTCAATTGAGAATGTTTCCCTTTTCAATTTTTATTTTTATTTTGTCATGACTTACAATAAAAAAATTCATATTACTCTTAATTTTTACCCTTCTACGATCAACTCCCATTTTTTACTTCTTTTATTTTATAAAAAAACGGGCTAACAGGAAAACGGGATGACAAGAATAACGGGATAACGAAAAAACGGGAAAACGGGATAACAGGATGACATGATAAGGGGATAAAGGGAAAATGGGATAACGGGATAAAGAAAAATGGGATAACATGAAAACGGGATAACGGGATGACTGGATAACTGGATAACGGGATAACGGGAAAACGGAAAAACGCGATAACGGGGTGACATGATAACGGAATATCGGGAAACGGAATAAAAGGATAAATAAAAAATGGGATAACAGGAAAAGGGGATAACGGGAATAACAGGATAACGAAAAAACGGGAAAACGGGATAACGGGATGACAGGATGAGGAGATAAGGGAGAAACGGATAACAGGATAAAGAAAAAATTGGATAACAGGAAAACGGGATAATGGGATAACGGGATAATGGGATAACGGGAATAATGGGATAACGAAAAAATGAAATAACGGGTTGACAAGATAAGGGGGTAACGGGAAAACGGGATAACGGGATAAAGAAAAAAAAGGGTAACAGGAAAATGGGATAACGGGAAAACGAGATAACGGGACAACAGGAAGCGGAAGGAGTCAAAAGCATAATCTGGATGGAACAACATAAAGGAAAACATAGAAAGAAAGAAATTCTACGCGGACGAGAGTTTTCGGGAAAAACATTGTAGGGAACATAGAAATTTGGACAGGACAACGTCTGTCGGGTCCGCTAGTATATATATATATATATATATATATATATATGTATATATATATATATATGTATATATCTGTAACCCCAACAGAAAACCATATTGAAGTCATCATATAATGTAATTATTTCATATAATTTGGGGATCCTGAACAAGATTCCGAAGGAAATTTGGTCCTATTTTTTTTAGTATTTTTTTTCCAATTATCATTTGAACGAACTATGGTGAGAAGGTGGAACGATAACATTCTTATATATTTTTCATTATACAGTGTGTCTGCGAAAGTTTGCTTCGCATGTAAAACTTTTGCATTAATAATATCCCAGAAATATAACTGTTCATGACACTTGGTACTTTCCTTAAAAATGGAAAAGTCGTTGAAAGTTCACGGGATATACGAGGGATATAAAAGATATGAGTATGATAAAATTCATTGCTGTGAAAAAAGTCAGAATCTGATTCTGACGCTGTACTTCTTCCGAAAATTGTCGAATATTTTTTTCTCAGTTTGTCCAACTGCCACATGTTTTTCCCCACTGTCACTAACACTAGAAATAGTCTGATTCCATTTTGGTTTCGTGACACTCAACAATACTGTGTTTATTTTAACATCTGGTGATTTGAATGTAGTAATTTTATCTGCTACAGCTTTTTTTGTCTTCCTACATGATGAGTTATATGGAATTCAACTTTGATTGAGGCATCGTTGAAGTTGAAATATTTCAAGATTGTTCTTTCAAATTGATACCTGATTCACCTTCCTTATTCTAGCCAGTCAAAAACGAATGAGCTTTAGCATAAATGAGGTTCTCAACATATTCAAAGGATGAATCAAACATCTGCAATTTTCAACAAAAGTGTCAAATTCTAGAATCTTTTATAATATTAGGAAATAAATTAGAACAACGTACTACGAACAGAATGAAAATCAATCAAATCCTAGACTCAAAAGACAAAATCATCGAATTGACAAACTCAAATCTCAGATGTGAGAAAATTAATGAATTGATTTTTTTTTATTTTTACTTTCTTCATGATTCGTAAGCTCAATTGATAACAATTTCAGAATAAAAAAATTATTCTGAAATCTACCTTTCCGACTAGCTGCGCCATCGGGTTATTCTGAATCATCGTTTCCTGCTTATATTGCGCGGTATCCTTATCATGAAAATTACTCATTGTGTGAGTTAATTTTATTCATATTGAAACATTTTTAGAAATTTCAGAGCCACAAGTAATTTGGAAAATCTTGAAATATTTTCCATTGCAAGGATATAGTGTGACGGGTAGGCTGACTCCATCAGATGTTATTCTTTGATAGTGTAGAATTAATTACGAGAAACTCAAAAAAAATCTTAAATGTATTGAAAAAATATGTCTGAGAAATACAGAATAGGTTTCTTCAAAATCCTTCCTGGCAGACCCTTTATCGATCAGAATCATTATTCAAGGACACATTTTCGAATATTTTCATTGGATTCTGTCGAAGGATGCGGTATACAAAACAATTTAATGAATGCCATATCTTACTTCGGAATCGGAGCAACGGTTTTTATGCCGAGGGCGTTAGAAAACAAACAGTACGAACGAGCCGAACCCACATATCATCAATTTCCTTAATACAGAATCGATAGGATGCAGACGTCTCATGAAAAGTAAAGATTATAAATCAAGAACAGCTGCCGGCCCTTGGAGAAGTGGTCAACAAGAACACACTATTAAATCAAGTAGTTCACGGAGCCAAGCTGTGAACACTAGATAAGTGTTCAAAGTGGCCACCAGTTGGCGATAAATAACTCTCAGTTCCTTATTTGTTTTTTTTTGGGTTCGATCCATCGCCGAAGATTTTCAATGTGATATCTCTAACTGGAATAGTGAGAGATTACTCGTAGTGTTTGGTAATCCTGAACGATTCGCAATTGCGTTGACCATAATTCCAATATCATATCCTATTATTATACATATACATATTATACTATTACATTATTACATTACATATTATACATATTATATCCTATTATTTTTGTTTTAATGCCTATTCCCGCTTTGTTGCCATTCCTCAGGTTTATCGGGGAACTGCAACAAACATCTTTTCTTAGCTACAACTTAATTATTTTATTTTATTTCATTCCAGGTTGAAGAAAGTGACAAAGATTTCACCGATCCCGTTCGTAATACAGAAAATGGTAGTTCAACAGCGTATACAGTGCTCGTCTAAAGTCCGTTCCCCCCCCTACTAATTTTTGAATCACCTGCTATATCGCAACTAAAGTTGGGGGGCTTGAATAGGAGATGAATCACAGCTAAAAGTTTTAAAATAGCGGTTGAGCGCCATCTTCAATATATTCTTTCATTTTTGAAATCTGCTTATAACAGTTTTCTCCAGTACACTTTACGCCTAAACTCAATTGTTCTCGAAATATTAACGTTCGAAAAGTGACATTCCGGTTTAAAATGAAGTATGGATTTTGGTCACTTCCGGTAAAACATCTTGCTAACTAAACGTTATTATCAATTTGTAGTTAAATCTCTTGATGAATTCGACTAATAAGAGGCGTAAAGAGAGTTTGTTAAGGATAAACAGTACCGCTTACCAGAAAATCTCGAAGCCTACGAATGTGTTCTGTAAATTCACAATCAAAACAAATTAGTTAGCTAAATAATTATAATTTATTTTTGGATAACACTTTTATTTAACCCCAACAATTATTTTATCAAGTGATCAATGTGGCCCCCTCCCAAATCTTGAACAATAAAGTGCCCTATTATAAATAGTTTCTCTCACGTTGATGAAAGTCTGTTCATCTATTTCTTCACATGTATCTATTATTCGGCGTTCCAACTCTTCTATTGTTTGGCATTCAGAGGCGTGGATTTTTGACTTCAGATACCCCCGAAGGAAAAAAATCTAGAGGTGTAAGATCCGGAGATCTTGGTGGCCATTCTGTACTTCCCCTTTATGAGATATAAGCGGCCGAATTTCGTAAAAACGTCGTATTAGGGTAGGATTGACAAAGGAAAAAATAGATTTTTTTGTCGAAATAAGACAAAGTAAGGATGAAAATGTATCGATCGTAACTCATAAACATGTTCAATTATAATCTTATTGATGATAGTACATTAATGTGTATACAGAGCATAGTAAAAAAAATCATTTTTCCGGATTATTTTCCAGCACTATTTCAAAACAAACAAGTTATATTTTGTTAAGATATCATAGTTTCAGTCTATTGTAGGCGAAAAAACGTGTTTTGTTTCTTAATGACTCTCTCTGTTTGAAATATATATATTTTTTAATTTTCGAGTATACTGAAAACAATTGACAGATCGTTTTTCATTACAAAAAACATAATAAATTGCTACTGCCCATTGAATGAAAGATAGGGTAACATTCTGATGAACTCAATTGTTCAATATTACCTTTCTTTTAGATAAAGGGTGCGTTAATTTTTTTTTAGGTCATTTACAATGTTTTTATTTAATATCTAGAAAACTCTTTCGTTAATTTGGACCATATTCCACTCACAATATTTCGAAAATGTTGACTATATAACTTTTTGCGTTTCTAAGATATGCATTTTTGAAGTTTACGATATATGGGGTAACCTATCGATTTAACAAAATTTTATGGAACCTTTCGACACATTCAATCATATTATAAAACTTTCCGAAATCAATTATTTTGTACTATAAACAACATAAACCACACTCAACAACAATTTGGAACTCAACAGTATAGACTAAAAAAAAATCGAATTATAAATAACGTCTTCTAACTTAAAAAGTCAATTACTGTTATGGAAATTATAATATAACAAATCGAAATTGAAACTAATTAGTTATAAACAACATAATTAACAATTTACATAATGGAACTCTCAAAAAACAAACAATAACCAAAACCCAAATTCAAATAAAATTAATAATATTGTTATTGATGTTATTCCTCAATAGTTTATGGCTAGGGTACATCATTGTTTCTATTTGAAATCCTGAACCTGGACTATTACGCTACCGCATAGTGTCCAGATTTAGGAATGCTATAAAGTAACTGTCAACTGTGAATATCCTTCAGTATTATTCCTGATGCACCTGCAAATGAACGTATTCTAGGCTACTACTGTACCTGCAAAAGTAGAGCAAGAACAGTGGGATGCTGTTCCCATATTTGCGTACTTTGTTACCTAGGATATGCTCGTCATCAAGAAACAATAAAGTACCCTAGCCATGAACTATTGAACAATGTTTTAGATTGCGCAAATAGACCAATAAATAACAATATTAGGAATATTATTTGAATTTGGGTTTGTTTATTGTTTTGTTTTTTGAGAGTTCAATTATGTAAATTGTTGTTTATGTTGTTTATAACTAATTAGTTTCAATTTCGATTTAGAGTTCACTACTACAATACACTATAAGATATTCACTACTTAAGGGTTCACTAAAACACGACGCGTGTTTCGCTATACAATAGTATACAGGTTCATTTCGATTTGTTATATTATAATTTCCATGATATTAATTGACTTTTTATGTTAGAAGTCGTTATTTATAATTCGTTTTTTTTTGAGTCTATACTGTTTAGTTCCAAATTGTTGTTGATTGTGGTTTGTGTTGTTTATAGTATCAAATAATTGATTTCGAAAAGATTTATAATAGGATTGAATGTGTCGAAAGGTTCCATAAAATTTTGTTAAATCGATAGGTTACCCCATATATCGTAATACCGAACACTTCAAAAATACATATCCTAAAACCGCAACAGACAAAGTTGATGAAACTATCGTATATGATAGTCAACATTTTCAAAATATTGTAAATTGTAAATGACCTAAAAAAATATAAGATTTCTAAATGAAACAATGGTCAGTAGCCATTAATTCCTTTTTCCAAAAACGAGCAGTCAATTGTTTTCAGTATAGGGGTATTCTCGAAAATTAAAAAAAGTATATATTTCAAACAGAGAGAGTCATCAAGAAAAAAACACGTTTTTTCGCCTACAATAGACTGAAACTATGATATCTTAACAAAATATAACTTGTTGGTTTTGAAATAGTGCTGGAGAAAAATCCGAAAAAACTATTTTTTTTACTATGCCCCGTATACACCCTAATGTACTATCATCAATAAGATTATAATTGAACATGTTTATTAGTTCCGATCAATACATTTTCATCCTCACTCTGTCTTATTTACAAAAAAATAATTTTTTTTCTGTGTCAATCCTACCCTATTACGACGTTTTTACGAACTTTGGCAGCGTATATCTCAGAAACCAAACAAAATCATTTAAAATCATTTCTAATGACTCGTCATACTATAACATAAAAAAAATTCAGCCAATTCGACCGAGTGCCAATTTTCCATATGTTTTCGTGAGGGGTTCTTTGACTCAATTTTTTTTTCTGGGTACATTTATATATGCGTAATGTATTTTGAAGCATATAATTTCTCGTGTCCTCGCCTATTCAATATTTCACATAGTTTAAAAAATTCACAATAATTATAGTGTTGTGTACAAAACCTAACTATTATCGTCGCGATTTGATTACCTGTATTGTACACTTTTTGAAATAAATTCATTCATCACTTACTTTCAAATAACTCGTCCTAAATGCAACATAAATGTGTTTGCAAGTTTCCGGTATAATTTTACCAAGAGCTTGAAGTGAGATTATTACTGAAAATTTAAAATCTTCTAAACTTCGTCCGGTTGTCAAATATTGGCAATTACTCTCCTGGACTGATGGGTTTCCCCATACAGTATTTTTTATGGATATGTAATATTTAAAGGAATCCGGAAGTTTATTGAAACATCCTTCATCCATTCTCAAGTAAATTTTCAGATCAGTCTTTGCACTTAATCATAAATTGAATGCATATTGGACAATTCATCTCGGTTCAATCTCACAACCAAAACTTCTCGACATTGGTTTTTAAATTTATTTTAATTTTTTTGTCTTAGATTTTTTTCAAAATTTGTACATAGCTATAAAATGTCGTTTTGAACAACTTTTCCGATTTACATTTTTCGATATTTTTTCAAATAAGTGTGTTTTAAGATATATATTTTTTTTCAATTCTTCGCCAAACACGAAAAGACGAACGGCACTGTAAAACGGCTTTTGGAGTTTCTTCTGAAGCAAAAGCGATTGCACGTACCGATATTTGTCAAAATGTATTAATAAAAGAATTTCCCATATGATGCGTTCTTTCTGCCGGTCACTGTATATTCCAGTCAAACTTCTCTTCATGGTAAACAACCTCTTTGAAGGAATATATTATTATCTTTTATATTATATTAATATCGTTAAAGTAAACCTTTCTAGGCAACGGCTCTCATAACACCCTGTGCACCATCCAAACGTTCAATTTCCATCGAAGTTAATTGCCATCGATTCCCCACTCATGTTACCATTTGACGGAAAGGCATGCACCGCCAACTAGGTACAAACGTCGCCACATAATTGTTTCAATTCGGACGGAGCTTCATGTTGTCCGGAAACTGCTCTGGCGGCGGCAATGAGATGCGGCTCGCAACCGACCGGAAAGCTACGCCTCCTTTGACTTAATCCTTTGTTACATTACCCTATTCGCCTTAACCAAATTTCGAATCAAATCCCGAGAAGTCGAACTTCCTCGCTGAGTCGGTTTTCTGAGGAGTGTCTGATGCTCGTCCGTCGATATTGTCAGCTTGACTTAAGGTAGTTCCGCCACGAGACAGTTGAATTAGGAAATTATTTAAAATTGGCATACGTATTGTTGTATACATGTGAACAACACCTCTATGAAATTTTAACAAGTTTCACCAACCCGATATATATATATATATATATATATATATATATATATGGAAGTTGACTCAATTAACACGTAACATATGGACCATGCATAGGCAAACAGCACATTATTAATTCTACCGTTAGTACTAAAATTAAATAGTTCATGAAAAACGAGGAGGAGCTAGAGCAGGATATCACAGATTTCGTGAAAAAAAATCAAAGTGATTGACCATCTAGTTTGACAGATATAATCAAAACTCCTCTCGTTATTCAAAATAGTCCACGGGGAAGCGCACATTATTGATTCTACCGTTAGTACTGAAATTAAGAAGTTTATGAAAAACGGGGAGGAGCTAGAAAAGAATATCACAGATATTGTGAAAAAAAATCAAAGTGATTGATCATCTAGTTTGACAGATATTATCAAAACTACTCTCGTTATTCAAAATAGTCAACGGGGAAGCGCACATTTTTAATTCTACCGTTAGTACTAAAATTAAGAAGTTTATGAAAACGAGGAGAAGCTAGAGCAGGATATCACAGATATTGTGAAAAAAAAACAAAGTGATTGACCATCTAGTTTGACAGATACAATCAAAACTACTCTCTTATCCAAAATAGTCCACGGGGAAGCGCACAGCCTAAAGGGGGGGGTGGTAGATAAATGCGGATTGTGCCAGGGGACTTTTTAAAGAAGGACGGGGGACCATTTGAGGGTCTGAACGCGAAAAAAAAACTCCTTTTCCTAGTTGACCCCATCGATTTTAACAATACCCCTCCCCCTTCCACAAAAAAAAAAGTTCAAAAAGAGTACTACAAAAAAGTCCATTGAAGTTTTATCGAAAAACGATATTTTTGTCCCATGACGTATGATTTCTAGTGAGGGGGAAGAGGGGGGAGGGGGGAGCGAGTCTGATTTTTTTTTGCTGCGCACCTAAAGGTTTCACATATATACTATCTACTTCTTGTATTAATCACAACAGTAAAAAAAATATTTAAAAAAAATACAATTAATAATTATATGGACAAAAATCTTCTAATATATATATATATATATAATATATATATATATATATATGTATACCCATAATGCTAATTTCACATTCTTTATTCTACATAATATACTTTTCTTTTATTTAATTTCCGTAAATATTTAACTTCATGATGTAAATAAATATATAATTTGAATGTGGTTAATCATTTGCTTAAAAAATAATTCCACTGGATGACACTCACAAAAAAGGGTAATCAATAAATAAAAAGAAAACTGTCCGAAATAATGAAAATATTCTCTGCAAAAAGAGCATCGAAAATCATTCGGTGAAGTTATAATTATCCTCTAATTATTCTTTCATTTGCCATTTCAAAAACGATACTATACCATAGGATATTGTTTGTTTCATCTCAGTTGCTTTTCCCCCAGATGTATTTTTGTTACCGCAAAACCATCCAATTGATGCATATATTCCTATCAAAAACCGACAAAATAGGAAGTGGGCGTACACATATGAAATGGGTGTATTTAGTGTTCGTGATAAAAATGATTCCATTATGCCAACCGGAAGTTAATTATAACGAAGCCACTTTCCCCTAATAGCATTGTTTGTATAAGCCAGTCAATTTCACGAAACTGGAAAATAATAATTGGTTTAATGATTTGATCACTGAAATATGGTGTACAATCAAGATGGCTGATAACATGCGTTGGGTGATCTGGAACACGATACAGTGCTATCGGGTGAAGATATCTCATACCGATTCCCAGTCTAAACACACAACAAAACTCATTTTAATGACTCAATTCAAAAATGAGCACGTTATATTTATATTCCATGATTTGAAAGTTCCTAATTATTTCTTTGAAAATCAAAGCGAATATTTAAAAGTTACTTATATATTGGTCAAAATATCAAAAAATTAATTGTAAACAGATTTGAAAGCGGCGAATTAATAGGTATTGTGAATTCTTGTATTTGTTGATATCTAAGCTTTCTAGGAGATTGAGTTTTTGACCTTTCAGTCAGGAGATGGTTAGCGAAAGTTCTTGCCCTTGATAAAACTATTTCTATGCTCAGATATGCGTTGCTTGAAAGTTCTAGCTGTTTGTCCTATGTAAAAACTTGGACCAATACCACAAGTTAGTTTATATACTCCAGAGTTGTCGTGCTTTTCATTCGATCTTTGTTGTTTTCAATGAATTTTGTTATGTATTATTTGTTTTGTGAGCAATATCAATACCTTTTTCTTAAATAATTAGAAAATTTTTCTGAAGGTTTGCCGAAATGAGTAATAACCCTGATATTTGAATTTGTATTTGAATCGGTTGTATAAATTTCCTAAATTGCCTTTTAAGAGAGTTTTTTCGATAAAATGCTGTCAACTGAATTTGAGTTATATCCATTATTGGCTGCAATTTGTTTAATTATATTTAATTCTTCACTGAAATTCTCTTCTGACAGATCAACATTCACTAGTATGTGGCTCATACTATTATATGCGGCTATTTTATGTTGGTAAAGACGAGTGGAAATAATATGTATTGTCATATCTGTATACAAAAATTTGTGGAAAATAAAAAAATTGTGTTTATTATTTATTTTCGTTATGGTCAAATCTAAGAAGTTCATCGAATCATTCATTTCTATTTCCTTTGTAAAATTGATTGAGCGGTGACTGTCCTTAATGAAGCCAAAAAATGTATTCAATTGTCTATCAGCTCCTACAAAACAACAAAAGATGTTGTCTACATATCTATGAAAATTCCAGCTAGTAACGGATTCGAAGGACTACCCATTATAAACCATTACTAGAATAATAAAAATTATTATTGAATTGGAAATAGTTGTGTGTTGAACAACTGTAAATAAATCCAATATTTCATCTTTGATTATCGGATTAATAGGTATGGTTTCTATCCAGTAGGTAACCTACAAGTATGATTGTTTTATCTGGCGGTATACTCGGAAAAAGATTTTGAACATCCAGAGAAATGAGTTTGGAATTTTGAGGAAGATGCACGTTCTCAATTTAACAATTAATTCATATGAATTCTTCAAGAATAAATTTACAATTACTCTTGAGAGATCCATTAATTTTTCAGAGATTTTCGCTGATGGTGCTGTAATGAAAGATACTGCTGGTCGGATAGGGTAATTTACTTTATGAAGTTTTATGAGTTGGGATTTGAGGGTTCATGATAGTGCATCTTATTTTTTCCTAAATTTTTGTATTTCTTTAACTTCTTTCTGGTAAAAACTTGTAGGATCTTCCTTCAAGATATCAAAAAACCCCAAATACAAGAAATCGGGTTTTTTTCTGTAAGTAATCAGTTTTATTAATCGTGATCGCCGTTTTTCCTCCATCTGCCCGTGTAAAATAGTTATTTATCTACTCCTATTAAATTATATATTGATAATTCAACTGCTTTTGAGCAATTAATAGTATCTATAAAAAAACAACGTGAGTTATAATAACTCACCACTATAACTCACTATAATAAATCGGAAAAGATTCTTGGAGTTATTTACGAACCGAATATCACTCTGTTCTTCTGTACAAGCCGTTTGGCCGAAAGGGAACAGCCCATTATTGTTATTGAGGGGAGTAATGTCACTTAAATAATTTTGACGTTTTCAAATTAAGTTAATACCTAATTATTCTGAATTTTGTGCTGAAAAAGATGAATTCAGATAGTGAAGATGAATTATTATGTACACCTCCAGAAATAAGACAAGTAGCTAATGTTACCATACAGAATTTATTGCCCGAAAAATCCCAAAACAAATATGAAGGTGTATACAAAAATTTTCAAGATTGGTGTAGCAGCAATAACATTGAGTCATCATTCACAGAAAATGTACTTTTGGACTTTATACTCCATGCTAAGAAGCACACTCAACATAAATAATGGAATCAATATAGAGAATTATTTGAAATTACGCGCGTATCTTAAACGTCAATCAGATAAACATGTAGCTAACAAGGCAAAAACTTTTAGGCCAGAACAACTTAATAATTTCACAAATGAAGCTCCTGATGAGAAATATCTGGCGACAAAGGTAGTAGATCTCACAATATTCAATCGTTTTTATCATCTAGTCAATAACATAATTTATTTTGGGATGCTTTAATAATGGGCATTATGGGTGCTTGTCGTGCAGTAGAGTTGCACTCTATGCAAATTACAGATTTAGAAGATCATGGATCTATTTTTATGGTTTTTATGGTGTACCAAATACAAAAACAAAAATTCACAGAAAATTCACTGTTACGCAAAATTTGTATACCATAGTTAAGAAATATTTAAATCTTTGCCCTACTGATATATCGCAAACGATATTATTCTTTGAATTTCAAAATGGAAAATATCACTCACAAAGAATTGGCATTAATGAATTTGGAGCAATGGGGAAAGACATTGCTACATTTTAAAAATTACCACACTGTAATTTATATACAGGGCATTGTTTTCGCCGCTCGTCGGCAACTTTATTAGTAGATGCTGGAGGGGATATAACGGCACCGAAACGCCATGGCGGTTGGCGATCAACTACTGTGGCTGAAGGGTACGTTGATGATTCCGAAAAGAATAAGACAGATACTGCAAATAAAATGTACAGTTCTATAACACCTTAACCAGTTAGTACATCAACAACATATATGAAACAAACCGAAAATGAAACAATAAACTTGCATAATTCAGTCCTACATATTCAGTTTACTTTACAGTTGATTTTATTAGTAAAAAAAATGAGTAATTACAATTAAAAATTTTATAGCATTGTTATAGGTAACTATTAAGATTTGTGAATAAAGTTCTTTCTCTGTACTTGTATCTTAGTATTTATTGTTATAGTCGTAGATAAAGTATAGTATTCAACTTGCGGTAATGGTCATAACTCACTTGATTAATCACAACACTCGCCTGCGGCTCGTGCTGCAAAACTCATCTGCGTGAGTTATGACCTACATTACCGCTCGTTAAATAATATACTAGTTTTTTGCATGAACGTAGAAAAACAACCTTATTTTGAATGGAATAGTTTCAATTCGTCGCTCAATCAAATTAACGAAATAAATTGAAATGGATGATTCGATAAACTTCTTAGATTTGACCATAACGAAAATAAACAATAAAAATTATTTTTCAATTTTCCACAAACCTTCGTATATAGATATTCCCTAATCCCTAATCCCTACCAACACAAAGTAACCGCATATAATAGAATGATCCACAGACTAGAAAATGTTTCTGTGTCAGGAAATAATTTCAATAAAGAAATAGAATAGAATTAAACAAATTGCAGCCAATAACGGATGTAAATCAAGTTCTGTTGACAGCATTCTATCTATTCTGAAAAAGCCATTCAGGAAGTTTATCCAACCGATTCAATTTCAAAGTCAAATTTCAGGGTTATCTCTTATTTCGGCAAACTTTCAGAGAAATTTTCTGAAGACATAAAAAAAATTATATTGCTTACAGAACAAATAATACTTTGGAAAAATTTAAAACAACAAAGATCGGATTGAAAAGTCCGACAAATCTGAAGTATATAAGTACTTGTTCAAGTTTTCACATAGGACAAACAGGTAAAACTTTCAAGCAACGCATATCTGAGCATAGAAACAGTTTTATTAAGGGAAAATCTAATTCAACTTTCGCTAACCATTTCCTAACTGAAAAGCATCGCTTTGCTTATTACTTTGAACATTTGCAAGTAGAAAAGAAAGGTCAAAAACTCTCTTGGAAAGCTTAGAGATTAGCAAAGACAATAATTCACAATACCTATTAAATAACCAGATTTATTTGAATAATTCGCCCCTTTCAAATCTGTTTACTAGAAATTGAATGATATTTCGTCCAATAATCACTTAATTACCTAATATCCAACTGACTAGCCGCTCCTATTATTTATATCCAGTAATTGTATTTTAGTTTATCACCGTAGTATAGCAATACCCGTGTCGTGGGTTTTGTAAACCAATTTTTTTGTGAAAATCGTAGTGAAGTGTTGTTAGTTTACTTTCATATATATCCATACAAATCAATGAATACTACAATTCAAAATTTGTACAGGAGAAAGAACAATTGAATTATATGAATCATGAGGAAAGTATACCCAGGATCCTCTCTACCAGAACCAATATCAAATTCATCAATGAAATCCAAAAAGAGCATTGTCTTTCCGGATTTTATCTTCTAGTCAATAATCACGAAAGCGGAAAAAGCTGCTTTTTCGCCGGTAAAAGTAATCTATTTGAGAAATTCAACGTCACTTCACTCCCGTAAAAATCAATTGCCAGCAATTTGTCACATAAGTCGGGCTCGACGTTGAATTTTCCGTTATATAGAGAGTTTTATAATTAAAATCGATTCCCATTACTTCTTACGTCTATTTCACGAGGGGAAAATTTTCCACTTTGTCACATGAAGAATAAAGTACCTTTTATCTATGTTATCCAGTAGTTACTTGACACCCACTAATGACATTTTTTTTCACAACCAGTGTTGAAATTACCGTTGCTGACATGATTTTCATTCCAAAAATCCGAATCTAGTGATTAATAATGATGCCACTAGGAACCTATGTCAATAATTAAGAAAAAACAAGTGGTCATTCGAAAAAAAGAAGCCACGTACATAGCAATTCTGCACACTTGTTATGCAAAAAAAAACAGTTCCAATTTAACGAAGTGATTTTGAGGGATTACGATCGAAGGATGAGTTATATATATATTCCTTATTTTTTGTGCAAAAATAGCTTCAATTAAATGTTTATTACTGCGGAATTATTTCTCGAACAAAGCTGAAATTATGGGTGTAGTTTACCAATGTTCTGAACATTAGTTATGTTTAAGGGAATCCGTTCTCCATTATACAGGGTCGTTCAAAATTTGAGATTTTTCCACTAGATACAAAAATTGTGAAAAGTACATTTTTTCAAATAGAACACCCTGTATATTATCAAATATCCTGAAAGACAATTTTAAATAATGTATCATGTTCCTTTACCTAAATAGTCGGGTTTTCGAAATAAAAGCAAGTTACTATAAAAATCAGATCATTTTGCCATATTTTGTGTCAAACGTTTCCACGTTCATTACCAAAAATTTGATCAGAAGAGAATCAAAATGGAAGGCAATAACTATTCAAACGAAGTTTAGATGAAATTGTTTATCTTCATGGTCAATGTGATCAAATTATAGCGAGAACATGCAGAAGGTTCTGTGGTGTATTGAAGTGTACAAAGAATGATTAATATACAGGTATTCCAATCTCGATGGCTCATTGGACGTTTCTGGAAAATATAAATACTGCAGTGTTGCCACATGTACTTTAACTAATATCAACTTTCGAATTTCAAATGGAACACTCAGTATTTCATTAATTTATAAAGTCCCAAAGTGCAGCAGAACCCGCATTTTTCTTTTTCAGAAAAAAAACCTTGAGACCTGAGGTTTCATCACACTTTTGAAGATACAGCTGAAACTTGAATTTTTCTCTAATTCTCAGTTGCAATTCAGTTTTGGCATAGAATAATTAAAAAAATATCTGAGGAAATTTTGGAAATAGATATGAGTCATACTCGAAAAAAAAGTCAGATTAGGGAGTAGAAACTGAAATGATATATACAGGATGATCTGAAAAATAAATACTAATGGACATTTTTTCGAGTATGACTCAAACCTATTTCCAAATTTTCCTGAGATATTTTTTCAATTAATCTTTGCTAAAAGTGATATGCATCATCTGAGAGTTATAAAGTTTCAGCTGTATCTCCAAAAGTATGAACATTTTCAAGCGGATCATTACAGATTGATTTGATTTCTTAATAAGATAATTTCAATTGGGTAATATTACCTATTTCGATTTGTTACACTGGAAAATGAAAATGGTAATAGTGTGCCGTGGCCAGAAAAGAGCAAGACAATCTTTTAGTTTGACAAGCAGTGATTTTCATGGTGTTTCTGTCAAAATGGATAATGATACATATTCAAATGCAGATATTTTAAATTTTATAGTTCGATTAAACGGAAATTAGGACCAGGGAGTAAAACTAATTTTATATCGCTTATAAGCGGCGAGTTTTGCATTCTTATTAGACCAACTCTTGAACAATGTTCTACGGTCATTTCCATATTGATGATAGATGTTTTAAAAAAATCCCACATTATTTGTTGATAAATTAAATTAGAAAATTGTTGAAGAGTTGGTCTAATGAAAATGCAAAACTCGCCGCCTATAAGCGATAAAAAATTAGTTTTACTCCCTGGTTCTAATTTCCTTGAATCCTACTATATTCATTTCTTGGGACGATGAATCAATGATCAACAAATTTTAAATTTTTATAGAAACTTTTATTTCGGAAACCAGACTATTTAGGTATAGGAACATAATACATCATTTGAGAGGAATTTTAATTGTCTTTCAGGCTATTTGATAATATTACATTTAAAAAACTGTACTTTTCACCATGTTTGTATTTATCGGAAAAATCACAAATTTTGAACGACCCTGTATAATGGAGAACGAATTTCGTCAAACATAACTAATGCACAGAACATTGGTATACTACACCCGAAATTTCAGCTTTGTACGAGTCCAAATACCGCAGTAATAAACATTTAATTGAAGCTATGTTTTGCACTAAAAATAAGGAAATCAATGAATTTCTCGAAAACCGCTAAAAATAGGTATAGGGAAGTATCATACAAAAATGATCGTAACGCAATAGTAAAGCGAAAAATGCAATAATATACCGGGTGAGTCTGAGAGATGGGGCACCCTTATTTTTGAGAGAAATAATCCGATTCAAAGCACGAAAATTCAGGGGGCTATTGAACAACTAAAATGTGATTCTTTGAGATAAAAATTAACTTTGTAGCACTTCCGGTTTCGCCAGAAATGATCTGAGTAATAGTTTTTCAAATGGAACACCTTGTACATTTTCACATTTTTTAAATCTAGAGCAAATTCTGAACATGATAAGCTGAATTTTTTTTTTTTTTCAAGGATGATGATTTTTTACATGTTGAACGTTCCTCTCCGATGCCATGTTGTCCGAGAAAATGAAATTAGCATTTTAATTACAATACTTTGCCACCAGTCGCTGTTTGAATGTGGCAAAATAACTTTTTTTCGATTATCTCATGTTTTTTAAATGGCATCTCTATGGGACACTTCCTGCAACAGATTGTTTCGAAGGAAAGGAATCGAATGATACCAAAATTTTGAATATCTGTCAATTATTTTCAGATTTATCACTATTACAAAAAATGTACCAAAAAGTATTGTGGCCGCTGGACTAATAAAAATCCCAAATAAGAACATTATTTGAAATTTCACTTACTATACCAATAAGAATAGTTGGCAAATTTGATGTATGTATTTCTAATAGATGCATACTCCAGAAAAATGTAATGAAAATTCTGATTTGCTACCAGCAGATATTTCATTACGTCTATAATTCACATTTTGAAAGTAATTCGTCTTCAAAAAGACTAATTACTAGTATTGATGGACCCATTATGGTTGATAGGAACACAGAAATTACACTATCCATTTTCACAGATTCTGAAAGTGTTTAATAGTTTAATCTGTTTCAATAAAGGAATGTGTTTCCATCGTCAACTCCAAATTTTGTCAAAGTCGCCTTTGGATATAAAAAAATGAATATCTGCTGTCAAATAAGTATCAATACGAAATAACTGTTATCTCAGTCCAATCATTATAACTGTGTCATGGATAAATTTAGCCAAAATGAAAAAATTGACATGCTTTTAATTTACGGTGAGTATCTGAAGAATTCTACGGCTGCATCAAATTTATACAGACGGAGGTTTTCTGGTAGAAGACATCCGTGTAGGACATACTTCGTGAAACTTGAACGTCAGTTGAGACAAGAGCCAAACAACCGACGTATTCGAAATCGAAATTGTAATGTAATAGTCAGCGAAGATAAAGAGATAGACGTTCTAGGATATGTAGAGGTAAATCCGACTTCTTCAACACGAGAATTAGCTAATAAATGTGACGCAAGTCAATCGACTGTACAGAGAATTTTGAAAAAGCATAAGTTTCGCTCGTATAAATATCCGATACATCAAAGGCTTTATGGTGGAGACGATGAAAGAAGACTTGAATACTGTCGATGGTTTTCTTCATAATGTTCGCGAAAATCCTCAATTTCCTTTGAGAATTTTATACTCAGATGAAACAAGATTTACCAATGGAGGGCTCTTCAATAGGAATAATACTCGATATTGGGCACAGTAGAATCCAAGGCTTTTACATCAAGATAATCCTCAAGAAAGGTTCGGATTTAACTGTTGGATGGGTATACTTGGAGATCGATTCATTGGGCCAATTTTTTTTGATGGATCACTTACTGGAGCGAGGTACCTAACGTTTCTTCGGGATGCTATCGAGCCAATCATTTGTTTTGCCCTGACTACGGGGTGTTGTGAACTAACCCACCACACCTGTAATACCAGACGTTATTCGTTAGGTTGGAAAAACAGTATTAAGAGCAATCGACTGTCTGAAGAAGGTCAATACTGAACGAAATCTGGAGCGGCTCAGATCTGGTTCATATCTCTCAAATACTGGAACATGGGCTGTTTATTCAGGAAATACTACCGTTCAGAAAGATTCGAACCAAACAATGATTTATTAAAATAATAATGCACTCATAAAAGTTAAGAATGTATATATATATTTAATAAAAATGGACACAATCCTATCAATCGTCTATGGACGTATGATAGGCAACAATATTCGTACAAGGAAAACGAATGTAGCGTATTGGCAGATAATTCTGCAATGGGCTTCACAATAGAAATAATTTTACTAAAAGAAATCTTGCAATCAAGTGCTGCAAACGACTAATAATAATTCTCTTTTTGAAAACTTGGTGATCTTGAAAACTATGGACATACTTTATAGACACATACACATTTTAATGGGTTGGGTTTTGCCAAAAACATAAATACAGAAAATCAAACATGAGACTCACCCTGTTTAACACTTATTCACTGGAGTAGTTTTAAACGGCAATTAGCTTAGAAGTTATTAGTTATCAGTTCGTTTTCCCGCGTCAATCGGTTATTCTAATTAATTCGTCCGGTATATTCGTATACAGATAAGGTTTTTCTAAGTGATCGTAAAACATTTAAATTGCGGAATACCGTTATGATCTCTGTTATGGAAGCTTTGACAATTTGTGGGAAACTATACTGTTCACTCGTGTTTTTACTAGGAGCTTCAATACTTGATTTGAATCGGTTGAGTTTCTATGTTTGCTGAAGTTCACTACACTGGTTTGGAAACTCTCATTATTATTGTAAGATAATGTAGTTCGACTAACTTTTTAACCTAACTTTTGAGGATGACATGTTTCTAGTTCCACTGTTGAACATCGAATGCCCTCTGTTGATATGAAACTCACGCTTTTATAACCCTTCGTCGGATCACGTGATAATTTGTCTAACCGCACCTAGCGATTATAATTATCTTCAACTGGTCGTAATAAAAATAATTAATGGGTTGTTTTGTTTCTGTCATAGATAAAAATATATAAAACATAATTTTATGCCTTCTCTGGGGAAAGTTATATTTAATGACTGTCATACGCGGTGAATTTATGGCGTCTGGACGGGTCGATCCCCGGGTGAATTACGAGTTTGTTTACTATTATAATAATGCGGTGTGTTATCGACTTTGGACGGGTGTTTTGGTAATTATTTAAACTGACTTCCTTATCTCGCTGTGACTGTAACGGGTAGCAATCAATAAACTTTGTTTTTTTTTCCTAGATGAGTCATTTAAGCATTCGGTATACAATGGTTACGTCTTGGTAATTATCTTTAAATGCATTTCTGTAATTACAGGGCGTAACACATTGACGACCTTCCATTGGTTCTGCAAAATTTCTATTTTCAACAGGACGGTGCACCTCCTCATAATCATGGAATGGTAATCAATGACCTGAATAATGCTTACAGAAATAAACTGATTTCTACACATGGTCCCATCAGATGGCCACCTAGGTCACCAGACTTAACCCTCTTAGACTATTATTTATGGGGAACAATAAAAAATGATGTATATGCAACTTCTAGTGAGAGACGCGAGGAACTGCAACAAAAAGTCATCACAGCTTTCAATAATATCAGCCCAGCAGAGTTAACTAGAGCAGTTCGAGCAGCAGTCAGAAGGGTGCAATTATGCATGGAACATAATGGCCAACATTTTGAGCAATTTTTATAGTAAGAGTATTAGGGCATTGTGCTAGGTATTTGTTGTTTTCAAAAATTTGTAATAAATGTCGATAATCCTCAAAATCGCGTATTCAAATTCAAAATAATAAATTTAACGTATGATAATTTTCAATGTCGAAAATCGTTATGAGACAATTGAGTAGATGTGATATTTAAAAGTTTCCATCATTTTGATGTTGTTTAGTCCAGCGGCTGCACTATTTTGTGGTACATTTTTTTATAATAATGAAAACTCTGAACATAATCGACGGATATTAAAAATTTTGGTATCATTTGATTCCTTTCCTTTGAAACAATCTGTTGCATAGAGATGCCATTTAAAAAACATTAGATAATCGAAAAAAAGTGATTTTGCCACATTTAAACAGCGGCTGGTGGCAAAGTATTGTAATTAAAATGCTAATTTCATTTTCTCGGACAACATGGCATCGGAGAGGAACGTTCAACATGTAAAAAATCATCATCCATAAAAAAATAAAAAATAAAAAAATTCAATGAAAAATGTAGCTTATCATGTTCATGATTTGCTCTACATTTCAAAAATGTGAAAATGTACAAGGTGTTCCATTTGAAAAACCAATACTCAGATCATTTCTGGCGAAACCGAAAGTACTACAAAATTAATTTTCATCTAAAAAAATCACCTTTTAGTTGTTCAATAGCCCCCTGAATTTACGTGCTTTGAATAGGATTATTTCTCTCAAAAATAGGGGTGCCCCATCTCCCAGACTCACCCGGTATAGGGTGTCTCGCTCAAAATATCAAATTTGTTGCTACTTTTCAATATAAGCGGCAACGCCGCAGCACTGAAAATATTTCAGATCGATAAAGCAGAATTAATTACCCTAAAAAACAAATTTTCAAAATTATTATGTGTCCCGTTGTCCAATAGGCCATCAAGCGTTGTATGATGAACCTGAGGTTTCTTAAGGTTTATTTCGTTCAAAACTACAAACCAATTACTATATTGAAGAATGCAAGTTATCGTATCAAGTAATGCAATAACTATGTCCAACATTTTTGTGAACTGTTATTGATTTACCAACTTATCCTTCCCTCCTGTTCCCGATTGTCCTGAAATATATTATCCAAACAATATCATTTATCCGACTTCCAGACCCAAAAAATACATACCTGAATATTTCTGCTGAATAACAAACTATCCATCGAGTGTGCTATTGGCGCTTGGGGACATCAAGAATTCTGCTCACGAAAAACCCCGACCTCCCATCACATATTTTTGTGCGAAAATATCATAAAAGTCGGAGAAGTATGGGAGCTCCTTCATTTTCCGTAATGAATTCCCGGTATCAATTCTGTTACCACAATTATTAGTGGTATGCGATCGAGGGTGGAATGTGAAATTTAATTGGGAGGCTACTCGTTGGCAATCATTGGATATATGAAATCACCATGAGTTTATGAGAACTCTCAATCGGATCAGCTGATATATATGGCTCACGAAATGAAGTAATTTCGCTGTTTGATGTATTGAATCCCAGAGGGTATAACCGCTGGTTGGCTATAAAATGGAGGAAATGACCAATCATGGAGCAATGGATATGTAATGCCATTTAGTCCAAGTAAATTAGAGATTTCCGAAGAAACATTTGAAAATACTCATTTGAAAGGAGATAAAAATTACAAAGTTGATATGATCGCAATGTTTTTACACGCTTTATATTAGCTTCACTTGTATGTTTGTTTGTTTGTTTGTAACCGACTCCTTTGGGCGCGATTTTGACCCACTTCCAGACGTCCGAATGATTTGAAATTTGGCAGGTGTACATATTTCCGGTGACAATGCATTAAGAAATTTTTGTGTGAAAAAAAACAAAATGGCGGCTCCAATATGGCGTACGAGTTTTGTGATTATGGTCTTATTCTATTAAAATTGGTATGTAGGGGTTTTTGGGGTCGAATATTATGATTCTTTTGTAAAAACTGGAAAATTCAAGATGGCGGCCGAGTTTTGTGATTATGGTCTGATTCTATTCAAAATTGGTATGTAGGGGTTTTTGGGGTCGAATATTATGATTCTTTTGTAAAAACTGGAAAATTCAAGATGGCGGCCGAGTTTTGTGATTATGGTCTGATTTTATTCAAAATTGTGTAGGGGTTTTTGGGGTCGAATATTATGATTGGGAAATTCAAGATGGCGGCTTTCAAATGGCGGCCGAGTTTTGTGATTATGGTCTGATTCTATTCAAAATGGCTATGTGGGGGTTTTTGGGGTCGAATATTATGATTCTTTTGTAAAAATTGAGGAATTCAGGATGGCGGCTTTGAAATGGCGGCCGAGTTTTGTGATTATGGTCCGATTCTATTCAAAATTGTATGTGGGGGTTTTTGGGATCGGAGATTATGATTAACTAATTTGATGAGATTATTCCATTTTTTAAATTGCACAAAAATTATAAAAATAAAAGTTAAAAAAAAACTAAAAAAACACGCTTCTATAAATAAACCACACTAAAAAGTAGGAAATAAATAATAGTTTGAAAAAACTAAAAAACACGCTTTTATAGAAAACCAGACTAAAAAAATGGAATATAAGAAAAAAATTTATTATATTTAAAAAAAAAGCGTGGGGTCAATGATCATATAGTACATTACACACCGAGGCGATACCATGCACCCCACGCTTTTTTAAATAATTTTTTTTTTCTTATATTCCATTTTTTTAGTCTGGTTTTCTATAAAAGCGTGTTTTTTAGTTTTTTCAAACTATTATTTTTTAGTGATACTGAGTATTTTGCATAAACGAAGGAACAATAAATTTTCACGTAAATTCCAATGACAGAAACGCAAAGTACCTCCGCAATCTACTCGCTTCATATGGATTAAATCAATGTATTTTCGATTACACGAGAATACAGGGGAACAGTATGTCTACAGTCGATAATATTTTCTCGTCCACCCCTTGCCAAACTCCCTCTGTTGTCATTCATCCCGATTTTTCCGACCATGCACTCCAAATTATTAAACCTTCAATTAAATCTTGCACTATTGATGAGCCCCATTACACTCTCAAGCGACCGTTCAGTGACCTAATCATTCATCATTTCAAAACTTTACTGTCATGTGAATCTTGGGACTTTGTATATCTTAAACAACATTGAGTTCGACACAAAATTTTCCAAATTCTACTCCTCATTCCTCGATCTATTTGACGAAGCGTTTCCGCCTGTTCTACGTAAAATCAGTAACACCCAACTTCCAAAAGGTGAACCCTGGATCACCAATGAAATCATCAATGAAGGTATACTTCTTCGTGATGTTTTCAATCTGAACAGAATCCAATCTGATGAAGTAATTAATAAGCAATATAAAATCCTGTCGAGGAATCATAGAAAAAAAATTGACCATTCCAAAAAAGAGTATTTCAGCAACAAATTTCTTGTAGCTGATAACAAATCTAAAGTTGCCTGGAATATAATTAAACAGAATACCTCATCCAATTGTTTACCAAATTATTTTGAAACTGATGATGGACTCGGGTTCACGGTTGCCCTGAAATTCCTCAAGTCTTTAATGATTTTTTTGTAGACTTTGTAAAATCTCTAATCAATGATACTGAGCCTGCTGGTGAAGATCATCACGATATAAAAACAAAGTCTTTTTTTCTTCATCCTTTTGACGAAACTGAACTTCTTGATATTATCAAGTCTATATCGTCTAAGAACTCTAGCGGCATATATGAATTGCCTGGTAGAGTCTTGTTGACTGTTGCTGAACTAATCATCGAACCACTAACATACTTACTTCATTTGTCATTCCTTGAGAGTTCATTTCCCTCGTGTCTCAAACACGCTATTGTGGTTCCTGTTCACAAGAAAAATGATAAGCACTTAATCTCCAACTACACAAGTATTGTATTGCTGTTTTCATTTTCAAAAATTCTCGAAAAATCCTATCTTAACAATTCAATTCAATTCAATTTTTATTTAATCCATAGAGCTGTGAGGCTATCGGACAAGTCAGATATAAACAAGGTTTACATAAAGTGTATAAGATAAGATATAAAAATATAAAAATAAAGTGTATAAGATAAGATATAAAATATAGACAGACAAAACATTTTATCTAAAACTATCAAAAAATTCATTAATGTAATAGGGGCAGAGGGCGAGGAGAAGTCTTTTTATCTCTTTTTTGAATGTGTGCACTCTTTCTATCAATTTTAGTTCTTCAGGAAGAACGTTATATAATCTTAGTCCCAGTATATCTGCAGATTTCTGAGATACTGTTAAACGAACATTCATTATCTTATTCATTATATTGATGTCATTTAAGTACGCTATTAGATTTGAGATATTACAGTTTTCTCCTATTACTATACGGAGAGTATGGCCTATATTATTTTTGAGTCTTTCTTCAAAGTATTTAGGGCATTCTATCAGGAAATGTTTCACACTGTTTTGCACTTCACACATGTCACATATGTTGGAGTCTTCTCCTGCTAAAAGGTATTGATGGGAGTATTTGGTGTGGCCGATGCGCAGTCTTGAAAGAATTGTTTGATATCTTCTTTGTTTGGGGTTGTTTTTCCATGGTGAAGTGGAATCCTTGATCTCTCTCAGTTTGCTTTCGCTCTGTTGCCATTCATTTTCCCAGTATTTTTTTGTTATCATCTTCAGATATGTTTTGATATCATTGTGTGTTGTTGGGATTTCTTGGTTATATTTGGTTCGTCGTGTGTTTTCCGAGCTACTTCATCAGCTTTCTGTTGCCTTGTATTCCAATATGTGAAGGAATCCATAGAAATTTAATTTCTCGGTTTTGCTGATGTTGCGTTGTTTGCTGTAAATAATAGCCTGAAGGATGCCGTATGTTTCCCCTGTATATATGGTGCTTTTTCCAGTTAGTTTGAATCCTTCTGATGTGTCGTTAATAACTATTGCAGCTGATACCTTCTCATCGTATTTTGATGCGTCTGTATATATGTGTGTGAAGTCTTCATGGTCATTGATTATTCGTCTGAAATGTGTTATGATTAGGGTGGTAGGTGTTTCATTTTGTTGGAAACGGTTTAGGATTGTGTTGGTTTGTGGTGTTTCAATTAGCCAAGGAGGGATATTGGATTTGCTGATGGGATAAACTGGCGGGAAGGAGATTTTGAATTTTTTCACATATCTATTTATTCTCTCATAGAAAGGTGGTGTTGTTCGTGTTTTTTCCTGAAATATTGTATTGAATCTTTGTGCAAATACGTTTTGGTATACAGGGTGCTTTCTATTGCAGAGGATGTTTGTAGCATAAGCTACACTGAGATATTCTCTCCTCAATAATAAGGATGGTTCGCCGGCTTCACTATAGAGGCTCTCTGTTGGACTCGTTCTATACGCCCTCAGAGCTAGTCTCAAAGCAGTGTTATGGACAGGATCCAGTATTTTCAGTGTTGATTTTCTGGCTGAGGCATACACAATGGAACCATAATCAATTCGGGATCTAATCAAGGCTCTGTATATTGTAAGTAACATTTCACTATCAGAACCCCAATGATTGTTGCCCAAGACTTTCAGGAGATTGAGTCCGTTTTGTGCGATTTTTTGAGATTCTGGATGTGATTATCCCAGCTGATTTTTGGTCTAATATCATCCCTAGGTATTTCATTTCTTTGTCGGGTTGGATGGTTTTATTGTTGAGTTTCAGAATTGGAGATCGAGGTTCCTGTTTTTCGAGAAGAGAATACATTTCGTTTTTGTTCATTAAGTTTCAGGCCTGTATTTCTCAACCAGTTCTCTACTTTGGTGATAGCTTGCTGTGTGTTTTTGTTGCATGGTATTAAGGTTTTCCCTGATGTATAATATTAGATCATCTGCGTAGAGTCTGGCTTGAACGGGTTGTTGAATATCCATTACAACATCGTTTATTGCTACTAGGAAGAGTGTGCAACTAAGAACAGATCCTTGTGGGATACCGTTTTGTTGTGTATGTATTTTTGAAAGTTTTCCATTGACTTTTACTCTGAAAATTCTTTCTTCGAGGAAATTATGGATAAACTGTAACATGTTGCCATTCACACCCCAAGTATCCAGTTTCCTTATGATATATTTTTCCAAACTGTATCGTATGCCTTGCTTATGTCGAAGAATGTTGCGATGGTTGTTTGTTTGTTGACAAACCCTTCGTTTATATAGGATTCAAGGTCTATCAGATTATCAATCGTTGATCGGTGTTTTCTGAAGCCGTTTTGGAATGTTGTTAGCACTTCGTTTTCTCTAGGAACCAGGATAATCTTCTGTTAATTATCTTCTCTAACAGTTTACACATTGTACAGGTGAGAGAAATCGGTCGTATGATTCTGGGTCGGTTTTTGGTTGTAGGGGTTTGAGGATAGGTATTATCGTTGCCTCGGTCCATGATGAGGGGGAAATTTGTTGTCAGGAATATTTTGTTGTAAAGGTGGAGGAGGTGGTTTATTGCACTGGGTGGGAGGTTTTGTATGAATAGGAAGGTATATCATCTGGTCCAGCGCTCGAGTTTTTGAGGCTTTTGAGTGGTCTTTGAGCTCCTCCATTGTGATAGGGATGTTCAATGGGTCGTTTGTTTTCGGTTCTTTTCGAAAGGTTCAAATTCTTCTTCTTCTCTTCTTTTTATCTCCCTAAATTCCTCTGTATAGCTTGCATTGCTTGAATGTTCTTGGTATGTTTTCCTTAAATTTCTGCAATTCCTTCCTGCTGTAGTTGTGACTTCATCTTGTTGTTTTATTTGGGTGATATTTGTTGTTGCATTAGTTCCTTTAATTCTTCGTATTTTGTCCCAAACCTGTATTGAGAGGAGTCGAGCTATTTATAGTGGATACATAGTTCTTCCAAGATTCTTTTCGACTGTTTTTCATAGTCCATCTTGCTTTAGCTCTGCTTCTTTGAATGATAATAGATTCTCTGTGGTTGTATGTCTTTTGTATTTGTTCAGTGCTCTTTTGATTCTTTGTTGGTATTTTCACATGCAGCGTTCCACCAGGGTACAGGATTTCTATGCAGCATGATTTTTGTTTTCCGATAGCTATATTTGCTGCTTCGATGATTGTTTTGTGAACTTCGTTACTAATTCATTGATGTCGTCATCATCGTTATGTTCGATATCCGATATTTTGTTTCTATTTCTGTCTGGAATAGGTTCCAGTTCGCTTTCTTGAATTTCCACTTGGGAGTATGCTTCGCATCAATCCTAGTCTTTTATTTGTAATAATATTGGGTAGTGGTCACTACCATAAAGATCTTCGAGTATTTCAAATGTTAGGTGTACTTTGATTGACGGATCACATATGCTCAAGTCGAGCGCACTGGATATTCCATTTATGTTGAAACGAGTTTTTTCCCCGTTATTCAATATAATCAGATTTTGATCATTCAGTATTTGCTCTAATATTCTACCTCTGGTGTTGGTTGTTTCACAGCCCCATGATATATTGTGGCTGTTGAAATCTCCTAGTATTATTCTCGGTTTTGGAATTTGTTCTAACAAATTGTTCAGTTCGATGTAGTTAATATCATGGTTAGGTGGTATGTATACATTACAGATATATATTTTCTGTGGAATATCGATTTCGATAATTTTTGCTTCAGGTTTGTATTAATATTGATTTCTTTGGCCTCTATAGATTTATGTATATAGGTGGCGACGCCCACTGGCTCTGGTTTGTTCAGTTCTATTTTTATGGTATACTTTATAGTTTTATGTTATAGGTATTGTTGTCTTTGAAGTGTGTTTCTTGCAGGCATATTATTTTGGGTTGATGATTTGATATAAGTAATTTCAGCATTTCTAATTGGGTGTATACTCCGTTGAGGTTCCATTGTAGTATGAACATCTTCTCTAGGTTAATGAATTTTATATCTTTTTAAAATTAAGAACAACTAACTATGATGTATTTTAGTATGATTCTTGTGATGAAATTTCGCTATCTGCATCGGAATAAGGTGTAGGATTTGAGTTTATGAGCTGTTGTTTCTTCAGGCGTTTTTTAGTTTTGTGCATTTTGATTTCATGCTTCTTTGTGTGAAAAGGGGTAAGTTTCAGTGATAATGTTGATTAGAGCGTCTATGTCATTTGTGTATTGTTGGGCTACGCTGAGGAGGGTCACTAGTTCCGTGTACATTTTCCATGAAATCTGTAAATTGCTGATAATTCAGTATTAGTGTCTCTTTGCTTTCTTCGAAATATTTTTTGCATAAAAGTAGTTGTTCGCTCATTATGGACAGGTTTTCTGTCGAAGTACTTGCTCGGGGTTTCTTCAGGTTGGTAGATATTGGTTGTCGGAAATTTTCAAAATTTGGTTGAGGTTCGTTTTCCTTTTCAGTTGGGGGTGTTTGGATTTCTGCTAAGCTTCTTTTGTGTGATATTTGAGTTTCTACTGTGGTGTCCTTGTTTTTTTGGTTTTGTGGAGGTGGGTGTAACGTTTGAACTTCGTTGTTATCTTCCATGATGGGGTTTTCCTCTGGAATTGTTGTTGGTTGGGGTAGAGTGCATTGTGCCGCTATATGCCCATGCTGTTGGCATTGGTGACACATTAAGGTGTTTGTTGATAAAATATACGGTATGATGTGTTTTCATGTGCAATCACAATGGAGTCAGGGATGGTGATGTGTTCGGGAGGGATATGATATTTGTCTTCTGAAGCTGAGTATATGCGAATATTGGGGATCGGGAATGTTCATTCTGAGGAACGTTGATGGGGACATCAGCTTCAGGCCGATCTGTCTTAGTTTTTGCTCTAATACGATATGTGGAATGGTGGGACTTACATTTGACAAAATGAGTCTTTCTGAGGGAGTTATCATTTTTCTTGCACGAAGGATTTCATTGTTGATGACGATGTGGCCATGTTCATTCATGAATGATTCCACTATTTCAGTATTCGAGAGATACACACATATCCTGTTATTTGATATTCTAGACGCAAATATTATATGTTTTGGTTGGATAATAGAACCAAGTGCTACTATGTAATCTTGTATTCTCGTTTCATTGATTGCATTGAAAAGAATGGCTTGGTTTTTGTTCGGAAAACTTGTTATTACTTGTTGATTCAGTGCTGTTGAGTACATTTTCTTAGGTTGTTGTTGAGTGTTAATGTTTGATGGTATGGAGTCTGTTTGTGGGTTTTGGGGGTTCCTGTAGTCAGAAACCCCCTGTTCTGTTGCCAACATTATTTCAACTCGTTATGTTGTTCCAATTGTAACTGAGTACGCCCCTGCCTCCATCAGTTTCGGCGACAAGATCGCTGGGCAAAAACAGTGTTTGCCAGCTGATTTTATCCGTATTGTTGGAGATCTGGCACTTTGTTAATTGATAGTGAATCAAATTCTTGTTATAGACTTACAGTTCAGTAGAAAATTGATGAGTGGCTCCTAACTTCACTGTTCACTTTGAATTTGATAATTAATATGGTTTGAGAAAAGACTTATTGTCGTTTTTCTGCGGAGCTGATCAATGAGTGTACTACACCTACTAGTTCAGGTCCGGACTCTTGATCCAGTATTGATTCGGTGGTTGAATTTATACGGGTTGGGACTTCGATCCTGGGTTTGAGGTTATAAGATGTGAGTAATCGTAAAAAGTTATCGTTTTCGTTGGCAGTCATTGAATTAATATTGAAATCCCCGTCCAGCACTATTGGAATCTTTGGGTCAAAAAGATTATTCAAAATTATATTTATGTTTTGCATGAATACTTGAAAGTTGCCGGATGGAGACCGGTAGCAAGAAAGAATAATCACCGTTTCATTCGACTTGGTTTCCCATATTAGTCCAGCGATTTCAATATCTTTATTGATACAGTACGTCCTGAGATCAATCGGTTTAACGTTCAATTCTTGTTTATGCCATATACTTACTCCCCCGCCCCTGTACCTATTTCTACAATAATAATTACAAAGGATATATCCAGGGAATACAAAGCTTTCTACACTTTCAGAACAACACCAGGTTTCTGTCAAACAAATAAATTTCAAGTCATCATTGATATAATCAGAGATAATGTTGTCTAATTTAATTTGAGATAAAGTCTGAATGTTCAGCAAAAGTAGATCACAACCAGAAGAAGACTCTACGAGTGTTTGTTGTTGAGTTGGGAAATTGAAAAAACGTTGGATGCGAGCATCACTCGGCCATTGTTTGGATCCATAGCCGCTTTAAAATTTTTGCCAAGAATACCAACCTTGAATGATGAATATTCGTCAGGATATTTCGACCGAAGTGCTGAACATTGCGCTTCAGGAAAATTAAGTTTCACAAATTCTTTCAAATCCTCAGCACTCATGGAAGGATCCACTCTCGAGACGTGTATATCGATTAATTTTTGGTACCCCTTTCATGTGTCTGCCATTCCTTGATTGAAGTGTTGTTACCAAAAAACCTGTCTCCTGGGTTTCTTCTTTGGATTGTTTTCCATCTTTACTTTCGCCAGGTTTCGGTTTCCCTCTCATCACTGGCTAATTTAATGTATTCCCGGCACTTATTTTTAGAATCAATTTCGATCAGGGCCTTGATAGTTGTTTATTTGTTATTATAGTATTTTGGAAGATCCGGCAACACTGTCCGATATGTAGGTTTACTCGATGTGCTCGATGTCGCAGCCGTTTGTTTTTTGTAGCCAAGTTGTTATCTTTCCTTTGTGGGATCGTTTTTTCGTTCGAGGTGGCAGGTTTTATTGGGATTGCCGTTTTTTTTAACTGTCTTCATATGAGTCAGTTGGTCCGTTAGAGATTAATTTTATCACTAGTTCGTTAATAATAATGTCTTTTGTTTTATAACATAGTTAAAGATCTGGAAATCAACATTACCATTATTGGAGTTGAGATGTTTTCCATGGCGTCGAAGAATGCTTGATCACTATCACTTTCGAGGTTAAGGTACCTCGGATTGTTCGCAGCAGATTATATTCTCTTCACTAACAAATTTGACGTAGTTAGAATATTTTGCACAACTATTATGGAAGGTGCATTTGCACTGCATACACTTTACACCAACCACTACATTTCTTTTACATTTTTTACACTTATTTTGGAGAGAGTTCTCTCCGCTGACTGTGTTACTTCCTGCCATCTTGACTCCAATTTGGGCACTCCGGGCACAGACTTGTATCATTCTGTAAAAAGTATAACCCACTCTCTAAGAGCCAATATGGATTCTTAGCTGGTTTATCAACCCAAGATGCTACTCTTTCTCTGGTAAATCAGGTTTTATCCAAATTTGAAAATGGCGAAAAAACAATCAGTATTCTCTCTGACATGTCACGTGCATTTGACACCAACAGTCATCAACTTCTCCTCGATAAACTTAATGACATTGGAGTTCGCGGCCAAAGTCTCAAATGGATTGAAACTCATCTGCCTCGCAGGTCTCAATCTGTTAAGGTTAGGCTCAAATCGGGAATATATCATTCTGATAATCGTAATATCTCAACAGGTGTCCCCCAAGGTAGTGTCCTGGGTCCTACTCTCTTTCTCTTATTCGTTAACGACATCTCCAATATTAATCAACAATATTGTACTGTACAGTTTGCAGACGACACGTCCTTCATATTGAGTTCTGCTTTATGTGAAGGATTATCTGACCAGGCAGGTACTGCAGTTGCAAATATGCTTAATTACTGCTCCAGAAACGGCCTCCCACTAAATAGCAACAAAGCAAATACCATTGTTTTCTCGCTTAGAGAAATGGATTGTAGTATATTGGTTAGAGCAAATACTTAATCTATTGTACAGAAACAATCAGTCAAATTCTTAGGGTTGAACATTGACTCCCAATTATCCTGTAATGATCATATTGACTCAATTTCTAATAAATTATCCAAACATCGTTTCGTTATTTGGAATCTCAGAAATGTTGTCCCCATTAATATTTTATTAAGCCACTACTATGCCTATGTCCACTCAAGTCTAAATTATTACTTAGTCTGCTACGGTAACTGCAGTAGATTGAACGATCTGTTGATTTCGCAAAAAAGATATTAAGAACCATGTGTTTTAAAAAATATGGTGATTCTTGTAAGCAGTTATTCACTGAATTACAAATTTTAACTGTGATATCCATGTATATTTTGATTTGTGTCACTTACATTAAGAATCATTACCACAAGTTTCAGCAAAAGGATACTATCCGCATAGCCGCTGGTTATACTCTCAGACAAAATTATAATCTGATAATTCCTGTTCACAAATTAACATCTGTATGGAATGGACCTCATATTATGTCTGTAAAAATATTTAACAAACTTCCAATATTCATTAAGAAAATGTCTAATCCCATCAATTTCAAAAAAAGCGTTAGAAGTATTATCTTCAAAAATGCCTTTTATTCACTAAATGAATATTTTCAAACTGATCTGGCTGCTTGACATCAAGATTGTTTGCTTGTTTACTATTTTACTGTTTAAACTATACATTTCTTTAATTGTTTTATATGATTCTCCTACTCACATATATATTCCATATTTTATCACTTGATTTTTTAACTCCTATTTTTACTTGTGTATTTGACGATTTCCATGCTTGTAAAAAAGTCTCAGGAAAATAAAGTATTGATTAATTGATTGATTGATTGATTGAATCAATGCGTTTCCGTTGTTTTTTGAAAAAATTCATATTATAAATGATTTTGATTGAAGGAGGTAGCATTTTATAAGCTTTGTTTTTGGTATCACGGATGCATTTTGTCGAAAACAAGTGCTGTGTTTGTGTTGGATTTCCAGTAATCCATGTTTGTTTTCATGTTGTCTGAAGACAATACCTTATATCAAAAATTCTTGTTTCAGAAAATAATTGTCCGCTAGAGTAACTTAGAAACTCTCCTAATCATTAACTTCTGCACTGTTTGTAAATTTAAAAGATTATTTGCTGTGGTACTGCCCCAAGTTATTATACCATAAATAATGTGGAATTCAACAAGTGAGTGGTATAGTATTTTCATTTGGTTTGTATGAAGTATTTGTGAGATATGTTTGATTTTATGTAGCATACTTCTCAAGATTTTGGTGACATAAGCTGTGTGGTGAGTATTCCATTTCAGGTGAATATCGAGGAAAACATCTAGATTCTTCATACAGGGTGGGGCACCCCATATGATACGGTCCCTGTAAAGCAAACCATTCATTTTTTCGGGAATTTCTCCATTTTATTATATGTATATTGATTGAGGCTGCAAAAGGAAATCATTTTGGAGTCTACAGGGTGGCTCAAAAAAGTGTGACATATCAAAGTTGTGTTTTTTTAAATGGAACACCCTTCATTCCCTTACACTTTTGAATAGATCAGCAAAAAATAATATGATTTCATGGAAGGTACTATGTACCTAACTATAACCGTTCTCGAGTGATTGATTTTTTTATGAAAATGCTAGGTACAATTGGAAACTAAATAACATGGAAATGTATAGAAATCATCCCTTCGAATTCTGACCAAGCATAAAAGAGGTTTTGAACCATTGATTTCGATCAAACCCGTTTCTTAATAATATACAGAATGTTCAAAAATCATTGTCCCTTTTTTATAATTACGGACGAAGATAACTTTGTTATTTCAAATAGAACACCCTGTTTTGTTTTGGTCTGAACAATATACAATTCAATTATCTTTCATTTCATAATGGGGTTCTCTATACCTAACCTAAATAGATTTTCAGATATTGGTTTTTTCAAATAGTAGTTCTCATTTCAATGCATTCTTTGAATCAAGATAGCTTTGAAACGACATTTATTTGATTTGCCCACAGAATTCTCATTGACATACATCACTCCATCGAAAATATTTACTGTTCACTAAAATGAAGTTATCATTTACATTCATATTCTTACAATAGTTCATTAAACATACTATACAATTTTTTATTATTATTCAACTGGAACAACAACAAAATATGAAACACAAATGTATTTAATTCAAAGTAGGTGCTCAAAATAACGACCATCCTGTTGAATACAAAGAGCCACTGTCTCTATGAAAGACTTCTTAACATTTAATAACATTTGAGGCGTCACTCTTCGAAAAGCAGCCCTTATTCTCTCCTTCATATTTTCCAGTGTGGTTGCAAGAGTGTCGTGAACCTCATTTTTCAAGTATCCCCATAGGAAAAAATCGAGGCAAGTCAAATCTGGTGATCTCGCTGGCCAATTTTGTGGTCCTCCCCTACCAATCCATTTATTCGGAAAGCACATATTCAAAAACTGCCTGACACTGAATTTGAAATGTGCCGGAGCTCCATCCAAGTGAAACCACATCCATTGTCTGATATTTAGCGGCACATTCTCCAGGAGCTCAAGCAGATCATTTCGTAAAAATTGTAAAAATTGTTTACCATTCAAGTTTCCATAAAAAAAAAGTATGGTCCTATAACTTGTGTACCTATAATTCCTCCCTACACGTTAACAGACCATCTATTCTGGTGATCCAGAGTGCGGAGAAAATTAGGATTCACATCACTATAATAATGGAAGGTGTGTCTGTTCACTAAGCCATTGTTATGAAAAGTAGATTCATCAGAAAATAAAATGGAATCCAAAAACTATTCATCCTCACTAAACTTGTCCAGAACCCATAGACAAAACTCGATTCGTCTATTTCATATAATTGCTGGTGCATCTGAATACGGTACGGGTGAAATTTGTATTTTTGTATTACCCTAGAAATGCTCCGTCTGCTTATCTCTGTATCTTTCTCGATCTTACGTTGGCTCGTATGAGGGTTTTCTATGATTGATTCCATAATAAGAAATCCATTTTCCTCATTTCCAATGATAGGTTTTGGTCTTTCTGCCTTCTCATAAGCTACACTTCCAGTCCTTCTAAATTGATGTAGCAATCGTTTGAGCATACTTGCGAATGGAAACAATTCAAACACAACTACACAGTAATGAATATGCTCATTTGCGATTGGCTCCAAAGTGTTGAGTAATGAATCTGGTTCAACTGTGATTGGTTCGAACCTGTTGAGTAATGGATCATTACCTACTCGGGGACAAAACTAGAGTTCATTACTTATCAAGAAATGGTCATGTAAATGACACTTTTTTCAATAGTCATAGAAAAATAAATTTTGATATCTCTCAAAATCGCGAGAGATATCACATCTTCTTTTCACCATTGTAAGTTTCTATTGTTCGTTCTGGCTACCGTAATTTCTATTCCAATGGTTCTGTCCGTAGAACATCGTTCCAGGTAGCCGCATTTTTTCAGAGCTCTATTGATTAAGGCTTCACCTGTCCAAACCGAGACCGATGAGCTTGATTTACCACCACACTTTAATATAAATCGTTAGAGGATTAATCAGAGGTTTATAACTTGTTTTACTCTTTGGCTTTTACCTACGCGCCTTGTTACAGGGAGATACTGGACAATCAGGAAGTATAAATACTGTAATAAGAATTTCCAGTTAAAAATATCTGATGATCATCCGATATTTTTATCACGTTGAGGTTATTCAGAAAAACTTGAAATACAAGAGTTGTTTCATAAATTTGCAGTCATTACTGACAAAAATGCTTCTATGAAGGAAGGGAAAAGAATGAATAATTTAGATTTTATTATATTAAACCAGTATTATACAAGCAGAAGTATTGCTTTTGGTTATTACTACGGAAAATTTATAAGAATTTCCTTCGAATATAGTAGTACGGTAAATAATAAAAAAATATAAAAAAGGTTATATTTGATCAATAGTTCTCGAAAAGTCCAGTCATTTCAACATTGCTTCTCTCGTTTATTATTAGACACAAATGTAAAAAGTAATAATGTTTGAAATTTTGAAAGTATTTGGAAATATCGAAAAGATTTGGATGAGGAAAAAAATCCTGCTGCTATTTTCAACAAGAATACAGTATCATGATTTATAAAAAAAAATTAACCAAAAAAAATTAAAAAGGAAAAACCCTAACAAAAATGCCGGACCTGAGCGCTTCAAACTGATAACTGACTGTTCCAGTGCAGTAAATATACAAACGGTTCGTAACTTTCCACATGTTTGTAGACTGAGAGCTGACACTTCCAAAAAACTTCTGAAGATACTTCGCGAAACTAACCCAAATATTAAGTTTGAATCCGAAAGCCTCAAGAAAACTAAGACCACTTCGTCCTCCCAGGGATTTTTTCTCATCGAGTAGGTCTTCCAGAAATTTGGCCATTGTGTGATACTATTAGAAGAACAATTATCTTCATCAACCCGATAATCTGGAGAAACTTAAGCAAAGTCAAATCTTGGGAATGTAGATGACTGCGTGGGCATTACCTTCGTCAATATACAACGCAGTTATTTTCATTAGTTGCTTATTTTTAAAACACTATTATATTCAGTGGGTCCCGTCGACTGAACAATTAACGATTCTGGTGATAATCATTCAGAAACGTTTGTTCTTCAATAATATATTTAATTTTTGGTGTGAATGTTCGGCTTCGGAAACATTTTTGGGAATAATGTGATAACTTGTTAAATTATAAGTAGAAAATTACCGATTCACGTCATCTTTATGTAGGAAAACCAATGGATAAAGAGGTCTTGCAAGCAATCTATATGCGGCAAGAAGGACTTTCAAACACAATGGATGTGAACAAATTCACGCATAATCCTTTGGTATCAGACTAAAGAATGACGAAATACTTCATTTAGGTAATCATCAGGGTATCGGGTGAAGGCTACATATCTATTTTGTGTAGAATTTGGAGAAAATTCTGATCAAAATAAGTGACGCATATGAGAAAATGATCCTGGTGTGTGATTTGAATATAAACTCTTCATAAGATTCGGTGTATGTTAAACAAATTTTGTGTAAAAATAACGTTATCTGAGAGTACCCGAGTATTTGGCTCATACATGAGCTGCATCGATGATATTCTTACCTATATTAATAAAAAATGGCTACAGGTTAACCGAAAGTGAATCTTTTGGCTATTATAGTCAAGTAACTCAAGCCAAACATAGAGAATAATCTCATGAAACATAAATCCGGGACAGAAAAATTACGAAGAGTGGAATATCCCATTTTTAGACAACGTCTAGAATTGAAAATATCGCATTTTATTCCTCGCTACTTCTCCATACGCATGATAGACATGCCCTACAAACGTTAATTTTATTTTTTTTAATTTAATAATAAATATTATTATATATATATATATATATATATATATTATATATATATATTTTCTTCAGTTTCTTGACAACATATATATTTTCTTCAATTTCTCGGAATAAAGGTCTGATTCAGTCAATTCATATAATTTCTTTTAACAACATTTCGACGTGATATTCGTCATCATCAGGTTAAAACACTAAAATTAAAAATATGGAGTTTGAGACATATTCAATTTAACACAATATTGAAATGTATGCACTAAAATATTTCTTTAAAAACATATGGTTCGAAATATAACAAGTTATTTAACTCAATATAAAAATATCTGTAACATTTATGAGTATTCACTTACAAATTATTTTATTTGAATTCTGCGTTCGCATCGTACGAACGTTATTGTAGGAGTGTGACTGCGACGAAGTTATCGGGAATGATTTGTTTATCTTTCATGCATTTCTACCCTCTCCATAAGTACATGGGGTTGTTAATATTGAGTTCTAGTATATGGGCCGGACTGTATTTTTTTGGCAGCATGTAAGTCAGTTTTTATTATTATTACTCAAACAAAGTTAAAAAAGGTTGTTATAAATCTGGCTTAAGTTTTTGATATCATTTCTATTGTTAATTTAATTATTCCTTTCTTTGGTCAAAATTTCAACGTTATTAGTGTCAAACTTATGTTGATTTTCTTTTTCGTGTTTGGATAGGGCTGTAAGTCGGTTTTTGAGTATTTGTGGGCTTGTACTCGTTTCTGCAAATATTGTTTTGTTTGACCTATCTAGGTACTTGGACAGTCTTTATACGGTATTCTATATACTGTATGAGTTTGTTTGTTTTTTTGGTATTTCTGGTTTCAATTTTGAACTTTGTTTGTAGTAATAATGAAGAAAACTGATCTTTACATGCTGCCAAAAAATACAGTCCGGCCCATATACTAGAACTCAATATAAACAATCCCATGTAAATATGAAGAGGGTAGAAATGCATGAAAGATAAACAAACCATTCCCGATAACTTCGCCGCAGTCCCACTCCTACAATAACGTTCGTACGATGCGAACGCAGAAGGTTACAGAGCTAAAAAATCCAATATTTTTACTAAACAAGATGTTACAAAGTTTTTAACGGAAGCATCAGATGATACATATTTATTCAAAAAAGTTGCTATGATAATTGGACTGAGCGGAGCATGCAGAAGAGAGAAACTGACAAATATGCTTGTTGAAAATGTGATAGATGAAGGATCCGTTTTTAGAATTACTTTACCGGATACAAAAACAAAGGTAATGCGGGAATTTTTTGTAACATCGGGGAATATCCCAGGATTGAATATGGTAGAACTTGTCAGACAATATGTGAAAATAGGACCTTCGGCGTTTTTTTGTCACTTATAAAAATAAGAAATGCACGAAACAACCCGTTGGAATTCACACCTTTGGTAAAATGCCAAAAGGTATTGTCACTTTTTTGAATATATCTCACCCTGAAGAATATACCGGACATTGTTTTCGGCGATCGTCTGCTTCATTTTTGGCCGATTCTGGAGCTGATCTGTGTACCGTGAAACGCCATGGCGGATGGAAAAGCAATACTGTTGCTGAAGTTTACATCGAAAATCCGAAAGAGCAAAAGAAAAAATATCAGAAGCAATTTTTGGTGCCAACAACCAAACAGGATTACAAGTTTACCAAAAAGCATCAACTACTGATGTAAAGACTCTAGAATCCATTGGAATTAATATTGCAAATTGTAGTAATTGCTCTTTTACCATTTGTAAATAGTTATGCATGTTGAATACACTTTTTTGATCTCACCATCACATGTTTTTCATATAGAATTTCATTATGGTACTTAGTACCATAATGAATTCATTATGGGACTAAGTACCATAATGAGCTTCATGTCATCAAAATTGAGTGACATAACGTTGTCATTATGACATGCCATCAGATAAAAATAATTATTAAATTTTAACCTGAGTCAGTTTCACTGTCACTATCGTCATCCAAGTTCACAACAATTTTTTCTCTGGCAACTTGATCCATATTTAAATATGATTTTTCTACTTTTTGTACATGCGCTACACAATTTTCCCAGCTAATATTTGGAATATTCTCCATTTCTGACTGAATTGAATCTACCACAGATGAATTAAAGTTGGCGAAACATTATCCCTCCTTGCCGATGAACAAAGCAGAATTAGTCAATTTGATCTGGTTATCAAGCAAATATTGCGACTTTTTGCATTTTATAATTTTCTGGAAGGTCGAGTCTTTCTTTTCTGTATTTAATATTTCGGAATTGTTAACAAACAATGTTTTTCAGTCAAAAGTGAGTAGCAAAAGTTGAGTTTGATTCATACAATAATTAATATTCCGCTTTTAGAAAAAAAAATCAATAAAAAATTAAATATAATTAAACAAATTGCTATTAATAACGGTTATAGTCCAAACATCATGGATAATATTCTTTCAAGAAAACTTTATAAAAAGCTATAATAGAACTATTACCTATAGATAGATTCCGGCATAGGATCATCACACTCTATTTTAGATTTCCAGAGATTTTGTATAATTAGTTTAGAAATTATGAGAATCGGACCTAACAAGCCTAAAGGATGAAAAATCTGACAAACGGTCGAGAAAATATTTCGTTTTGTGAGTTTTCCGGAAATGGTAAACTCTCCGATTGAGTAACAAATTAAATCATTATTTGTATCCCAGAATACTCCCAAAGTTTTGCAGGTAGCGATAATCTGTTGGGAAACATTGCTTTCGACACCCTTCATCAAAAAATGTATTGTATCCTCGAGTTTTCTCGGATTCACAATCCCGAAAATTTATTTTTATTTCGTATTCTAGCTAGTGTGTAATTGATAAACCGAAAACAGAAGGCTTAAACTCTTTGAATTTTCATTAATGACGAAAAACTTTGTAACAAATCATTGGTAATAGAAATGTCTACATTTGTAGTTAATTGCACACATGTCCTTCGTTCTGGAACAAGTACAAACTGGTAACTTAATTTTAAAACCACAAACATAATCCAAACCTAATAAAAAAAGGTTGAAAATCAATCAAATTAGTCATAATTATCAAATTACGTTGATACATTTTAATTCGCACATCAAAGTGTAATATACGAGATTATTCACGTATTTATAAATCCGTTCCTGAACTCCCTCGACCCTTCCTTATCAAATAACACACCCCGAACAATAGGCCATTTTTAGATAATGCACTCAGAAAATTTTCCTTGCATAGTTAACAGGAGTACTTCTGTAAACAGATTAAAGTATGAATTGTATTGAGATAACATGAAATTGTCTCGATTATGAGAAAATACTATGCATGCAACAGAGCATTCGAGGTAATACCAATGTCTTATGTTGTTTCTGGAACAAATACATTTATATTGCAGGTACAGAACTTTATCATATATAATTTATTTTTTCATTGTCGGAACATAAAGCTCATTTCAAATATTGACAAGAATTCTATTAATTCAACAGAATATCAACGATATACTCAGTAGTAATAATTTTGATAGAATATATTGCAGTATTGGCTACACAGTGAATGTTATTCTCCCTTCAGATATACTGTATGAATGTTATATAGGTGACAATTTATTTATTTATGACACCAATAATATTGACAATTATTGTATTCCGAGAACAACTGTTGCTGTTAACATTGAAAAATTTAGACTATTACCATCCAATTATCTTCCTGTTATATCAACGAAAAAGTCATTGTAATTATGGGGTATTTTCAAGTAACGGTAGGTGTACTGTCAAATTTACAACATTTGAGATCTACCAAATAGAGATCTTATGATTGTTATTTCAACCTATTATTTTATTACATTTACTAATGACATTTTCTGGGTGTGGGATTGGCATTTACATTGAGTCTCTTCGATATGTGGCAAAGGTATACTTGAATTTTCAGTTGAGAATATTTCGATTATTATCAAACTTTTATCAATGATAATGTATTGGGAATTTTTTTCAGGAAAAAATACAAGTGGAAACACCCGGAAAACATATCTACATGAATAGGGCTGAAATCCTAGTTCGAACATTTTACTGGGAATTTATTACCGTCGATTCACGGAATGGATAACCGACATGGATAAATATCCATTGTGTATAAATGAAAAACATTATAGAACACTTGGGCATTTTTGGCTCCCAATAGATATACTATGATCTGTTAAAACTGGTGTAAATGTAGAGTAATGAATGATACGAATATTGTGCGTTTGAATACCTATTTAGAATATTAACTGCTTTGCATTTTTCTCATGTGCTCATTCTTACCTAGTAACCACCTCAGAAATTTTTCTTAGTTATTTTTTAACATTATCAAATAGTGATATTGTATTATGCAATGCTATGTTCTCCATCAATTACTTTTTTGATAAAAGTAGTGAAAAGTTTCCAAAGTGAAAAATTTGCTTGAAAAACAAATTTGGATAAGATACCAATCAGGAATGAATTAAATATGTAATATAATTATCATGTTTCATTTGTTTGTGTGTGTGTGTCTGTGAGTTAGACATGAAAACAGATTACCACAATGTTTATGAGATTGTCAAAATGGAATCGGAAAAACATAGGAGGAAATTCATAAATACAGTCAGTCTCTTTGGCAAGATCATTAGGTACTAGCAGTTCTTGTGAGATATCTTATTGCCATAACACCAATTACGGTTATGGTGACGTCAATTCCTCAGTAAACTTTATGTTTCTATAAAAAAAGTCTGCCTCTTGAATAATGAAGATAAGTCCCCGGGAATTCAATTTCGAAAGTGACTCCTTTCGCCATCTGCTATGGAGTAGTTTTACCATCCTTCAAAAAAACCAACTACATGTTCAGAATACTTCTTCGGCGTCCAAGCGCTCTATCTCGAATGAGAGATGGCGCAACATTATAGATTTCTCCATATATTCAGATTTTGATTCAGTCCTAACAGTTTTGAATAAAGAATTTGTGACCGTGTTACTATACCAGCGACGTAAATTGGCATTCAAAGTTAGTAGCCACGATTCTCGAACTTTGTGGACCAGTAACGTCCCATTTTTATTATTACATGTCCATCCAGCAAAGAAAAAAACATTTTATTATGTATAAGTTAATGAATTCTTATAGGGAAAAGTCATCATGAAGTCAAAATTAAGGAATACCCTACAAATAAACCAGTTTTCAAAATATAATTCAAAAAATGGCGCCTTATGATGGAAAATGTGTATTCCACAAAAGTTCTCGCAAATTCTGAACTTTTGGAAAATTTACCATAAACTGGTTTCGAAAATTCATTGTATTTGCCATTTTATAATCAAAACTACATCAATGGCATAAAGCGGAAAATATTTACAATCAACTTGGAAAATGTTCTGCCATTTACCAAGGATCTCGCAAAGTCGGAGCTTTTGCAAAAAAATACAATAATCTGCTTTCAAAAATAGGAATGGAAATGGCTCTTTCAGTTCATTCATTAAAAAACTGAATAAACTTTTTTGAAGAGTTCCGATTTGTGAAAATAAAATAATTTTCCACATGGGAGTTAATTCCATTCATCATACACCATCGCTGCAGCTTTGATCATAAGATGGCAAATGTGTCTTTTAATTGTAGAAACAATTTTATCGTTTTTTTTTTCAGAAGCTCCAACCTTGCAAGACATACTTTCCAACATATTTTCCAACATAATTTGCTGCAACTTTGATCATAAGATGTTTTTTTTACCAGAATATGGTATTTTTATTGAAAGCTTTGATCTCACGAGAACATTGGTGAATGCGAGAGCATTATACAGGTATATAAATACTATTCCTACCATACGCCTTTACTGTAGTTTTGATCATGTGATTTTTCATTGAATTTTTTCGAAACCATTTTATCCAATTTTTTTCGATATGAAAGCTCCGACTCTGCGAGAACATTGGTGAATAGAAAATCATTTTCCAATTGGCAATACATATTTTCAACCACATATGCTCGGTGCATTTCTCATCGTGAGGTGGCAATTGTTTTCATTTTTCGAAACCAGTTTATTGAATTTTCCTCGAAAGCTACGAATTTGCGAGAACTTTCGCGAATGCAAAATCATATCAGATGGAAGTACATATTTTCCACTATACGCCATCGCCACAGTTTGAAAATTTTAAACCAATTTATGTTATTTTTTTTTCGGAAGCTTCGACTTTGGGGAAGATAAAATAATTCTCTAGATGAAAATATATATTTTCTTTTCAATCGTTGGATTTGCGGGAATTCGGTCGAAATGTTGAAGAAAACCAATTTATAAATTGTCGACGTTTCGAAACTTTATTGTTTCATTCTCAAGACTTTGAAGTACAAAAACAAGAACATACAATTAAAATGAGATTCTAGAATGTGTTTTTTTTTGGTAAAAACAGAAATATTTTCTCTTACAAGCTATCACTACAGTTTTGATCATGAGATGTCAGATGGTTCTTATTTCTGAACCAGTTTATCGTAATTTTTTCAGGAGCTCTACCTTTGCATGAACTCTTATGAATGGAAAAGCGTTTCCCAGATGAAAATACAGATTTTCCATAATATGTTATCGCTGCAATTTTGATCTCAAAATAGTATATTCTTTAATTTCTGAAACCGGTTCATCATGTATTTTTTGAAATCTCTGCTATGCTAGAACTTCGGTGAAAGAAGAAATCATTGCCCAGATGGAACAACATATTTTCTATCACACGCAATCACTGTAGCTAATAGCAAATCTGTTTTTTTAGCAACCAGTTTATCGCATTTTTTTCAAATCTCCTACTTTGCCAGAATTTTTAAGAAATATATTTTTCCATCAGGACCTGAGAAGCAAATGCCAAAAGTGACTTTGACTGCCACCTGCTATAACGTAGTTCCGATATTATTGAGAAGTCAACCACTTATACAGAATACTCCTGACATGTCTGAGTGCCAATGTATTGACTTTCGAATAAGAGATGGCGCAACCTTATAGATTTATTCAGTTATTGGGATTGTGATACAGTTTAGAAAGAATGTGATGTGAACTTGGTAGCCAAAGTTGGCCGCCTCAATTCCCGAACATTGCCGTAGATAAACTGGATTTGGATTTGATTTTCCAAAGGTTAAATGTCATTATTTCCATACGATGTATGTATTCCAGCAAAAAAAACGTTTCATTATGAATTGGAAAATGAATTTTTACAAAGAAAAGCCATTACGAATTCAAAATGAATCATTTGAAGTCTCATTATGGAAACTGCAGCGAAAGTGTATGAGGAAAGTTATGTAGTCCCAAGTGAAAAATGATCTCCCATTCACCGAAATTCTCGCAAAGTGGGATCATTAGAAAAAATTTTGATAAACCGGTCGAAAAAAATAAATACAAATGAATAAACATCTGTTATCTCATAATCAAAACTGCAGCAATAGGGTGAAGTGTAAATTATGTATTTCCACCTGGAAAATGCTCTCCCATCCATTAAAGTTCTGGCAAAGTCTGACGACATTTTTATTCAGAGCCGGTCTTGCGTCTGTTGTTAATTTGTGTTCTTGATAGGATATTTGATCTACTGAATTCCAGAAATCCATTGGGCAAATTCTACATGGTTCCAATAAAGGAAGACAACGAAGATTTCTGGAACGCTTTTTTTGAAAATGCCTTAGGATACTTGAAAAGTCTCAAACTACTGATGGTGGACTCCAATTTTGGATTTCTCCATCACAATAAATTAAATTATTGGAATGTGTGAAGAGTACATTGACAAACATTAACATGTTGAAATACATGTTAACTTAACATTTCAAGTACTAATGTATTTTACAATAAATATGATTAACTTTTCAGGGAACGAAATGCTGGGACTAATAACCCAACAGCATTTCAGTTTCATTACACCGAAGCTGATGTTGCAACACGTTATAGAAAATGTATATGGAAATTGTTTCACTTAGGAGAATACTTCCATTTTAACAACTTCCCAGAAAAAAATCCAACCTGAAATAACACTGCATATGAAATGCCTTTAATTAAAAAATATAATTTAGATATTAATAATCCTACTGAGAAGGAATCTTTTATTTAGAAACCTATCGAGGTGGGAGATTTTCGGAGTGTTTCTTTCTGTCACTAGGTACCGCCAGTTAAAGTTTATCTTTTCCGGCGTACCTATAGGTGTTACAAGATCGATGAAGGTTTGTTTACGTTGTGTCTCACTTCAGCCAGAGTTCTTTGGACCTTTGGCTGGTTGACTGCTCCGTACTGATGAGGGCCAAGAAGCCTGAAACTGGTATGCGGATTGTTAGGTGAACACGACATAAATTAAACATAATCGAGCTTATCAGAAAGAAACATTTGCATTCAATGTCCATTGATATTATATGGAAGTATGCATGGATTTTCAGGTGAATATCATTCAATGTTCTGCGTGGTATTTGCCAGGAAAGTAGTTGTTTTTCACCTGAGATCTACCATTTTCTGGTTCAATTTTATATTGAATCCTTTATGTGAAGAAAACCGTTTAATTCGATTTTTTCTATTCATTCCACTTCACATGGCACTTATCTTTCACTATATGCTAGACGGGCTTGCCACTCCTACTGAGAAGGAATCTTTTATTTAGAAACCTATCGAGGTGGGAGATTTTCGGAGTGTTTCTTTCTGTCACTAGGTACCGCCAGTTAAAGTTTATCTTTTCCGGCGTACCTATAGGTGTTACAAGATCGATGAAGGTTTGTTTACGCTGTGTCTCACTTCAGCCAGAGTCTTTGGACCTTTGGCTGGTTGTGTGGGCCAAGAAGCCTGAAACCGGTATGCGGATTGTTAGGTGAACACGAGATAAATTAAACATAATCGAGCTTATCAGAAAGAAACATTTGCATTCAATGTCCATTGATATTATATGGAAGTATGCATGGATTTTCAGGTGAATATCATTCAATGTTCTGCGTGGTATTTGCCAGGAAAGTAGTTGTTTTTCACCTGAGATCTACCATTTTCTGGTTCAATTTTATATTGAATCCTTCATGTGAAGAAAACCGTTTAATTCGATTTTTTCTATTAGATATTAATGATAGGATTATTGACAATGAAGAACTTCAAGGAAGATTCAAATCCTTCCTACATTATCCAACTTGACAGAAAATGTTGATACAATGCAGGTTTTGTAGTGAAGAGCATAAGTAAGTGTAATAAAGTGTAAGGTGTGCCTTTCCGTACTGGAAGAAGAAAAAATGGCAAGTGCAGATCTTGATTCCTTCAAATATTACATAGAAAATACAGAACTGCTTTTTTTTCTGGATTAATCAAGACTTCTGCAGATGTTGTGAAGTGTTGTATGTTTGCAGAGAGAAAAATTAAACAAATACTGGTGAAAAAAAATATGGATGTTTTGGGAACTCTTTTCGAAGATAAGAACATTGTTTTCTGAATTAGATAAGCATGTTTTTGATACAGCTAGATAAGAGATGTACCAGAAAATGAAAGTGATAAAATTTATTATACAAATTTACGGTGAAATACGTTACCATAGTGTTGCTTGGTTTCGAGCAGAAAATTTAAGGAAAAAAATGAATAGGAAGAAGCTTTCAAAAATCATACAATTATACTTTTTTTCACATCAATAATATTATACCAATAAATTATGTTAAAACTTTTTTTTCATTACCAAAAAGTACTAGTTACTTGAAAATTGACGAAAAATCAACTTCATTAGTATACCTCTGATATACTAAATCTGAGTTGTCCTTTGGATGACAATGAAATATTCCCCATGGTTTTTTATGAGTGCGTGCGCGTGGGTAATGAATTTAGAAGTCTTGTCTAACCGACAAGAAGAATCTCCAAGCTGAGGGACGAGTCTCAATAGATTGCAGCATGGAAAGAACTCCACCAGATGCAACAAGGTACGCGACTCGTCTACAGACAACTCCGAGTTCCAATATCCCATGGATATTAGTTTCGCACTACCGCCCGCTTGAGCAAAGTTTCATGATGACTTAACATTTCTTTTCGATAGCCCATACAGGTTTCTCGATAAGCACCAACTTTTATCAAGAATAAATTTCATACTTCTTGGGACGACACGCTATATTCATAGCATTCACATTTACATTCCCCAATATTTTTACTTTGTGCCAAAATATTTTTTAGGCACTAAATACTTGGGAATTGTTTATTATTTTAACTTCAAAACTGCAAGGGAGAAGTGAGTTGTAATTGTCTCCATCATACCTACCCATTCTCTTGAAATGATAATCAAAGAATAAAACCAAATTATTTTTGAAATAAAATATTTTATCATGTGAAATGCTGCATACAATTTAGTTCATGTCAAATAAATAATTCAGAAAATGGGGAAGTGAACTTCACAATAGCCACTAAAAATTATTCTTTTAAATAAGCCTTTCTTCCCGAAACCTTACGATATGGGGTTCAGAAATTCCTCATAATTTCAGTTGCACTCCACTATTCAATTCGATCTCAAGTACACCCATCTTCAGAAAGTTATCATGGTAAAAGTCAGTATGTTTCAGTTGAGAGAGGTTATAAATTTCACTGAAACCCCCCCTGTCATGGCAGCATTTTATTGCGCATGCCCATGTGTGTACCATGCGGTACAGTAGGGCTCGTTCCAGCAAAACGGTATTGGCCTTCTAGTTCTATGAGTTCTGTGGAAAGAAGTCATTCGTCATCTCACTATCAAAACTGCAATGATGGTCTTCAGCAGGAAATATGTATGATCTAGAAACCCCTAACAACACAAGTACATCCCCCGTACATCCCAGGGACGTCCTTGCTACTAGGACGTCCCTGGGATATCCTTTGTCGGGACATGGTACATACTAGGGATGTCCCAGGGACATCTACTTTCCACCGAAAAGGACATCCAAGGGATGTCCTTTTGGTACGTCCCTTCGATGTACCAAGTCCCGACAATGGACATCAAAGGGACACACTAGGGATGTCCCAGGGACATCCCTGGGATATATGGTAAATCCCCTGGACGTCCCGAATGTTCTTTTCTTTCATTCATCGAATTTAAAAAATTTCATGGAAAATATAGAAAAAATGAAATCTAAAGATTTTCAACACAAAACGGGTTTAATTCAGAAATTCATATGTCATATTGTATCAAAATATGATAAAAAAAACGACAAACAAAAACTCATCCTATATATAAATTCATATGACAAATAAACAAAAGAAGACTAGGTGAATCAGTTGAAAATTGTACACATATCAGGGTGTTGCATTGATTGCAGGCATTGCATTATCTTCTTCTCTGTGGCTTCTCTCCTTGGTCCTCCTGAAAAACTTCTGCAAAGGCTCTCCGATCTGTTTTTTATTGCCAATGGCTTCAGAAGATCCTGTAACAAAGATATTATTGCAGGTGGAATTGAATTGATAATGAATAAAATTACTAATACAGATATCATGTGTAACGAATTTTTCGTTACTTCCTTATACATAACCAATTTCTCATAACGTTTCCGATTATCTTTACGGTGGAACGGGTCAGTAGTCACTGCTCAGGTCGTGAAGAGGGCGCCTTTGTTGTCGTCTCGTGAAAATGGTATCGTGACAGTTGTATTCATGTCGTCAAGCTGTGTTTTTTCCAAGTGTTTTTCAATAGAGAAAAACCAAGAACAGTTTGTGAAAAAACCCAGGTAGAATTGGTGATTTGTTCGAACCGAAGGAATAATCGATCTCTTTCTTGATTTGAACGTCGAGATAGGCAGGTGGACTGAGTGAACTGATTTTAGTAAGATCTATAGGTTGAATAAGTTTCACTGCTGGAGTTTAATTGAGTAATATTATTCTCTTTATCTTTCAATTAATGTTGTAGCTGATTAGCATTTTCTTCTTTTTCCTTAGCTTGTAATATTAGAATTCTTGGATATACCGCATGGCCATTTTGACAAAGCATTCATAGTACATATTGTGGCTAACGTAACATCTGTTCCGAATATTGGGAACTGATTTTTTTTTCATTGGAAATCAGTTCTACGCTTTTGCATTTTTAGGTACCAAGTAATTGGTAATTTCGAATGGACTAGAGCTTACCTACCTCACACGACCACCGGTTTGTTCCAAGGATTCCAATTGAAGTGAAGGGCGAATTCGATTGTTCTGGGACGGCTCTCTGGTAAGCAATTTTCTTTATTTCATAACTATATGTTTATGAGAGTAATTTTCTTTTCTCTTGAGAAAGAATTGCTTACAGAGAGAGTTGTACCTCTGGCCTAACGGTCTCAGAATACTCGATTCGATTCAATATATGCCTCAAGCGTAGAGTTGATTTCTGTTTAATAAATTTCTTATATCTATTACTCCATTCAATTACCAGTGTGGCTTATTTGATTTTTGATCGTTGCAGAGTCAATTCACTTCAGTTACTACCTTATCGCCAAGAGCAGGGAGATTCATTCTAATTTTTGAGAATTACCTGTTTATCGATTTGAAAAGGGAATTGCCGCCCTATTTCAAAATTATCTTTATCTAAGAGAGTTGTGCCCACTGAAAGACGTGAGGTCTCCCTCTTCAGTTTATCTTTAAAAATTCTTCAATCAAAAGAATTATTTAACATTATCTTTATCTAAGAGAGTCGTGCCCACTGAAAGACGTGTGGTCTCCCTCTTCGGTTTATCTCTGGAAATTCTTCAATAAAAAGAATTATTTCACTTTATCTCCATCTAAGAGAGTCGTGCTCACTGAAAGACGTGTGTCTCTCTCTTCTTATCTTGGCTGAAGAGTATACTTTTACTCTGATTATTATCTTGGTTCAGAAACCCTATATTTTTTTTTTTTTTTAGAGCTTACTAGAGTATTTTGGTTATAACGCTATATTTTCCTTTGGCATTTGCTTTAAAATAGTATATTTTTGTACTGGCAACCTTTAAATATTTTGCTTTAAAATAGTAGATTTTTTCTCTGCCAATTTTATAGTATTTTGCTTTAAAAACTATATTTTTTCTCTGGTAAAATTTCAAGGAAATTTTTATATTTCTTTTGGAATACCTTTCCTTATTAAATTTTTTTACCCTTCTGGTACATAAAATTACCTTATCAAAACTTACTTGTTTCAAAACTTAACTGAATTTGAACATAACGTTTTGGGTGAGGTTTGTCTTGTTTGGTTTTAAATTTTGTTTATTTTTAATATTTTTTTTTAAATTATTAAAATTAACTTATAAATTTAACTCCAGAATAGCAGATTGGATTGCTATTTATTATCTTTGTTCTTTCACTGTTACTTTCCAGTCTTTTATATAGACTGAGATTTTTATTGTATGCTATCATTTGCATCTATCTTTTGACTCTCGATTAAAATTTGAAACATAAAACTTGAGGTTCAAAGGATATCCTTCGTTCTCCCCTTTTTGTACATATTTTGATTCCTATCATCTTCTTCGCATGATATATACCACGGAGGGAACCCATCTACGGAGACGGAAGGACTAGTAGCCTGGGAGGTCTTACAGCACATCAATATCAGCACTGGTCCGTGAAGATCAACTAAATTCACGCCGATAAGGGGGTCTGAAATCAACTATCGAACCACCCAAGACCATCTTCATCGTAACCGCTGAAACCAAGTTCCTGCTAGAACCGCTGAGACCAGCTTCAAGAAACTAGCCTTCATCTCTTTCATTCAAGATCTCCGAAGGTATATTCGTGGTACCAACAACTGGAGGAATCATAGGTGTAAATGTTCGAGTTTTAATCAGAGTAAAAAATACTGGTTTTTTATGTAATTTTTCAGATCTTTTTAAGATAAGTTCAATACTCTTCTAGTATTTGTTAATTTTTTTATCTTGTTCAAAATTCCAACTGGAATAAATTTGTTAAGTTGATTTATTGCATATTTATTTGCCTTCCCATACAAGCTAGGTAACATTTATTTAATTTTATTTATCTTTGACTTTTGTCTTTAGCAAGTCTGGCCCAACTCTTGAACTAGTCAGTTAATTAATGTATAATTTTTTAGTGGCCAAATTTGATTAACTAGGAAAAGTCATTAATTGAACCTTACTCACGGCCTAACCGTATCCATCTGAGCAGCCTATCGGCAAAGTGATTTCACCTTGTTAAATTTGAATCATATAATTTAAAATCTGGGGTTCAAAAGTAAGGGGTGTTGTACATGTTATAGCTCTTTTGGGATTCATAGTAATATATAAAAATACTCACCAAGTATTATTACTGCATGTGTTATGTTGTGTTTCAAGGCCCATTTGGTTAACTTTAAATTTATGTTATCATTTGAATTTTCAACATTTTCATGGAAGATCCCAACAGGATAATTTTGAACTAGGTCTTCTCTTGATGTAGGGCTCAATTCTACAAGGAAAGAACCATCAGACAAATTTTCAGAACTTGATTCACATTGATCAACCTCAGAAATATATTATCTGAACTTGTAGAAGGTAATTTACAGCCATTAATCGACTAGTAGAAGGCTCACTACAAGCCTCTCAAGATTCTTCATTTTGTCTTCCAAGTTTTCTTGTCCTTTCATAATATTTACTCAGTGTATTTTTTCTCTCAAGCCTTGAGGATACCTTCCTCCTACGATCCATTATATTGATATGTACCTATAATAGATTAATGAATGAACATAATATTCAGAATCGAATAACCATATTATTGGAACAATCAAGTCTTCGATCCGAAAGATTACAGTCAATATTTTGATATTTGTTTTACCAGCCTTAAACTTAACTTATTATTTCAATTTTTCGACTATGATATACACAACACTATAACTGATAAAGTACTTCAAATGCTCACTAAAATCGTCAAACACAATAAGGGTGCCGCTAATCTTTTTACATCGAACAAAGGTAAATTAGAAACTTGCACATTATGCAAAGTGAGGTTAACCATTGTTGACAGATCACCAAATAATTCAAACAATGTTGCCAAAGCCAAACAGGACAAAACCACAGAAACCGAAATGTAATTGTGTTTGGGATTCGTGTGTAATTTGTATCATTCTTGAGAAATTATATCAAGGGTATATTATGCATTAATAATTTTTTGCTTGCGAAATGGTAACTTCCCAGAAATTTCTGGGATATATTTCCATTTTCTTCATAGTTATTTTCCAGAAGAAAAACAAACATTTTCAAAACAAAATATCAACTTTGAATTCCTAATGAATATTTTGATGAGTTTCGACGATTCTTATATACTTATATACATAAATGGGACAACCTCTGGACATCCTCTGCGGGACATCCACTGAATGTCCCAATCATGTCCTTGTACCGCGGTACATAAAAAGGACATACCTAGGACATCCCTGTGTTGTTAGGGACTGCTCTCCAACTGACCATAGTTCTAATTATAGGATAACAAATTATTTTTCCCATGTTTAGACTGAATGCGTTAGAGAATGAATTCCCTTCAAAATTATGTATCACAAGTATGGTAGTCCTATTGGAGATTCCGAACTACGGTGTGTTGGGGGTGACGGGGTTGATAGCACAATGATGACGTGGAAGAGTTCCCACTCGAAATAAAAATCGCCGGGTCTGAGAGATTTTCAGTGTCGTCTACGATTCCGAATACAAGGGGGTTAAGAAATTCCAGCTGAGACACACTGTATGTATGTATATACAGTGAATTTCAGGGGATGACCACGTAACCTATTGTCATCTTGTAGCAGAAATAAGCTGGCTAAATCTACAGAAAAATCATCGTGCAGTATTCGGTAAGTCAAAATGGCATCGCCTCTGGCACGTCTCTCACTCAGAGGTACC